>MU795350.1:0-27843 GCA_027886305.1 Lentinula aff. lateritia | reverse complement strand
GCATCAATCCGGCTACTTATGTTACCGGCGCTTTTCGGCTGTCTTTCCTAAGTATTTCATAAGCGCCGCAAACTTCGGAAAGATTGCATGCAGTGATATGAACGCACGAAATGCAAACGTGAACGCAGAACGCACCGACAGAACGCAAAATTTTACCTACCGACCAAGGACCTGCGTAGCACTCGGCGACAGAAACAACGATGAGGCCTAATTCGATTTCCATATTCCAACTTGCGGTGTAAAATGTTATATCATAACATCATAGAGGGGGACTTATGCGGATTGTCTGTTTTACACACTCAGTGAGCCCAGAAGGTCTATCTGTTTCTCCCATGTCACATACGGTCTCTCTACGGTCTCTCCCATGGCAACCACCCACCTGCGGGAATCCACGTACAACGTGTTTCATTCAAAGTCCAGCAATGCATCCTATCGGGGGTCCTGTATAACCGGTATGACTACAACTTGTTACATGGTCTGCGGGGGGTCTGCGGAGATTAGATCATGAGTTGACTGCGGGCTCAAGAGCAAAATCAATACCTTCAAATACTCAGACATCGACTGGTTCAAAGTTTGAAACCTTAACCCCTAAGGGCCTCAACGTCTCCACGTCTCAACTCTCTCGAGTCTAGGGGACTGTTGACGATAAGGAAGATAGTAGGTTGTGGAGCTCTTGTGTCATTGATTCATTCTCTTCGGCGATACATGCTTATAGCCTCTCTTTTGGCCTGTCTGTGCGCATCAACCCCATACTCCTCTCTGAAGTTCTCCTCCTTCAATACAATCCAATCCATTTTCCGAGTTTTCTCAAATCGGCCCTTCATTACTACAGACACTATGACATCTCAGTCAGCCTTATTTTCCGCCTCATCCAATCCGCTGTGTACAATGGGTTCACAACCCGTTACACAATCATCCAGCGCCAGGGTAGTTGCGAGGCGCAAGGCGAGGCTGAACGTATATTTCAGAGAGGAATGTGAAGATAGGAGGTACGTTTACAATACACTGCAGCCCAGTCCTCATTGTTTCCAATAGTGATCATCAACTTCTTGCGCGCATCGACTGACCAATTCGTCTTCTGATAGTGTTTCCGATGAAGAACAAAAAATACTCGCAGCACATTTTACTTCGTTTATCGAAGATTATATCGCGAAGACGACGCTGGAATATGAGGTAGCAGGAATTGAGTTTCGGCTGCAAGATGCTTTTGATGCCGACCACAAGGCATGGGAAATCTTCAGGATTCAGGTGAGACCCTCGAAATCAGTGTCGTTGAATTATTGAGTATGTACCCGGACCAGAATTTCCCATGCGAACCTACATCTCTCATGAAGATCACGTTCGAGTCCATAACCAAACCTACCCCTAAGAACACCAACCCCTCTGCTCCTCTTAGTGCTTCACTCAACAAAATTGTTAAGAATATCCATCATACCTCGCACCCGAGTTATGTATCCAATTCACAGGCAGTCCCACAGCAAATGATGGCGATGCTTGACGGCAATGTAAAGCTGAGATCCCCTATGCGCAAAGCCGGGTGGAAAAAAGAAAAACCTTCCCTGTTGAAAGGCGTTTTGGTGTCGAATGCGAATAAGATATCAACCACGTACGAATCTCAGCCTACTCAAAGCCCCAGCTCAAACACCAATTCGACTGCAGGAAGTTTGCTGGAGAAGGAAACAATGGCCGGAGTTATTCAATCAACTATGGCATAATTTTTTCTCTTCTCGGTTCCTACTGCGTATAAGTTAATTACCATAATACATAGAGCGAAGTATACAGACCTTTCTTCTCGTTAAATGCAATACTGCAGTGACTCGTATACTAGTTCAAATAAACCCACGTAATCCGAACAGTGACCTCGGTCGAGTGAAAGAAGTAGAATGAATTCGGCCAGTGCAGTGAACACGAGTTTTTTCGGCACTAACTGGCACCTAAGCGCTGAGTCTTACAGGGCTGCTTTGAATGTTCACTCCTCATTTTTCCCTCTTTTACACGATCAACGTTTCTCTTTGGCATTCGAAAGGAGGCCTATGTCTACGCGCTCGAGACTCACTGGTCTGAAACCTCGCCACATGCTCGAGTCATACGCCCGTGAACCCAGGCCTAGTAGAAAAGTGTCCTGGCTATACAGATCCTCGCACAAAGATGAATCCCTAGGCAATTGCAGAGTCGGACACTGATTCTTAGTCTCGACGTAAATTCCCAAATTCCTACATATGCACTAGAAGAACACACTATCCAAGATCTCAACAATGCGTCGATCCACACATATACACAGTTATCATGAACGTCCTCTTGCGGATCTTGGCAGTTTCTGTTTTATAGGACTTGATTTGAACGCGATCATGCCCAAGTAAAGAGATTGAACGTTGAACGCTCGTGCCTACCATGTGAGCGAACAGTAACCGCTTCTTCATTTCCCGTTGTGTCTTCTACTCCATTGGCGGTGGCACAACAAAATCCGGCAACTAACCGCGACCGCGACGTATGAACTTTCCAAAACCGGTGAACAAGGAGTAGACGACTTCAATCAACAGGCGGATATGCCGGGTAATAAGCCCTGATTCCATTTGGTTCATCAGTAATGTTCCTTATGCTCTGCAATCTTTTCATGTGCCCTTCGCCGTCATGCATTTCATTCTTCTGACTATGAAGAACCGTGTTCACCGGGGCTCAATGAATATCTGGGTCGAATGGTTGGGCCTCGGGGCAAAGATAATAGTGACAAAACAGGGGTAGGTGTGTTTTAGAGTTCCGAAATTTGGTCTCTCCCTCTTTCACTTGCTTTTGCTTCAGTTTTCTGTCTGGTGCCTACCCTCGGCCTCGTCCGAGCCATGACTGAGGTGACAGCGTACTTCGCGGCTTTCCAGCTGGGGTTAATTTCTTCCTTGTACTCTTCGCGAGTCACAATTTGAGTCGCCCACACTGGATATCTGATCCGTGAGCTGCCAATGAGAGCCAAAGTCGGAATCGGAAAGGTTGTGTCATTCAGTGTCGAAAAGGGCCCTTGTGACGGTGCCTCGTCTGGCCCTGGGTCGCATTTATTCAGTGACATTAATGATGAAAGAGATTGGTGTTTGAGGACGTTTGATCTTTTTTTTCTTAATTCAGATTATCGCTTCAAGCAAGGCATATTGTGTACTCATACAGCGACGCTAAGATGAGGTGTGTGCCAATCAAGTAGGAAAGTGCCGAGAAGTCAAGGTAAGAAACGAGCAGAAGGTCTAACATCATACTCACAGCTAGACGACTTGTGCTATGACATTGGCTTCCTGTACCACAGCAGAAATGATCCTACAGTCCTCGGACGCTGTTGGACCATGATGCTCAAACTAATCACTTTGTGGACACTATTAAAAAATCTACAAAGTAGATCGTCGGAATAGAAAAGGAGAGAGGAACACAAGAGTCATAACTTCTATTACAAAATACTATCTACAGGATGTCAAAAAAAATCCCGAACACAGGTCCCTTGTAAACGAGGTCTCTAAATATTTGTGGCCAGGTACTTCCCAATGCGCCATCCGTCAACATGTGAGTTAGTCTTTTTGTAGTCGATCCCCAAGTCTGAGGCCACACAACCTAAGGAGGTTTGTGTTGAGCAAGGATTTAGGAAATGGATCATGACAAAACAACAATTAAACCGTAGACAAAAGGTTAGTCATTCAACAACTCGGATAAAAAAAACCTACACACTCTATCGAGCTGTGACACGATCGGCACCTCTATAATGTCAGAGCCAAAGTCAAAGAAAGATAGAATTATTTGGTAGCCGAGTGGATGTACTGACATGGAAGAATAAAAAACCTTGTTTCCGGATTCGTAGCAATCAGGTTGAATACTAGAATGCTGGAGTAACTTGAGGTTGAAGACGTGGTGACTCAACACTAGAATTATTGAAAGATAACGAGCTAAAATTTATGCAACATGAGGGTCCCAAACACGAATACTACTCGGTGTGCAAATATACGAACTTCGGCTGCTTCGATCGCCGAGTTGAAGCAGTTCCACAATGCAACCATATTGAGGAATTGACCTTAAGTGATCAGCTGGCCCGTCATTAATCATTGCTCAAAACTAGAAGCCCAATCGTTCAAGTTGTCACTGTATGATTATTCCACTCCTCTACTACGTACCATTTCAATCTATTATGCATTCGTATGTCGTGACAAATACTCCCTTTCGATGGTAAGATTAACAGCATCTAATGGGAATTGGACCAGTGGCCGTTCGCGTTCTTGGACCATCGTATGTAGGGATTGGCGCATGAAGAAATGTGCTTTCTTCATTCTTTAGTCTGTCGGACTAGCAGCGAACGCGCTAGATTGAAGATGGATTTGTCTTAACAGGAATAGCAAGGGAGATACGAGTGCCCTGCATCGAAGGTGCTGGAGTATCGGATGTATCGAAGATGATGAGCAAGATGGTATATAACGTTGCGAAACTACCGTAGACTAACAGTATTGGGGCACTGTGCATCGAGATTTAGATGAGCACTTGGATTGGAGTCTAAAGTCCGCACCGTGGTAGGCTGTTGTATACACGGAGAAGCACACGCAAGGGCCTCAATTATTTCTGCCAAAACTCTAGTACTGGAATTCAGTCCGGGCCATTTCGTCACGAAGATACTCCGAATATCTGTTGTATTGCTGAAGAGAAGTCTATACAAATCTACACTGATTAAGAAACACACTATGCTGTTACAATTCCAAACTTCCACAGAACACTTCAACCTGAGAACCACCTCCAATGGACCAAAAGAAGATACAACCTAAAGCAAAGTCTTGCAAACTGATCTTCCTTTAGCTCTTTCGGATAGTCTGCGCCCAGACTATACGCCGCTGCGATACCGGAAATGACCGCCACTTCGTGAGCGTTGACGAGGGTCCAGGAGCCTGCGAAGCGGGTGTGATAGCGGTGGCTACGGACGCGATTCAAGAAGAAAAGAAAGGGCACGACAAAGAGGTAATGGGTATAAGAGTGACAAAGCTGATGCCACCAACTTTCGGCAACTGGTAATTGTTAGTCAAATGACGGACGAGGATTAAAATAAATTTACCGATTTTGTCAGGTTGTATTTCATGCTTAGACCAAGTTTCTTCGTGTTTTTTGTTCAGGAAAATAGTCTGCGTATTATGTTGATCAGGCGACATGGAAGCTCGGAAAACAAGCCGGTTCGGAGACTTGAATCTCACCTGAAAAATATGTTTCTCCAACGGAACATCCTAACAAAATATATACATGAATGGGAAATCGCAAGGTTCAGTAAACAGGGTCCCACCTTTGGCAGCTGATACTGGAATGCGGAACAATCGAAACTCATTTCTAGCTTCCGTTGGTCGGCAGGGGTTTGCTTAATGAGATACATACTAAGGGATAGAGTAAAAACGGTTATCGGATTGCGATGAGATTCGTGTTACTACTCACGGTTGGAACAACTCTTTCGCCTTCTCAAGCCTCCCGGACTCGTCGCGTCCGCCGAGATCCGAAACAGCGACTTCTTTGTTATACTCCAGTTCATACCACCTTTTCATGTAATCCAGATCCTGCGCATTCAGATAAATTAGGCTCTTTCTTATGAAAAACTGGATGAAGAAACTTACATTATGAGTCACTGTGACATCGTCGCTCCATTTTGTCTCTCCCAAAACTTGCTTTTCAATCCATCGAGCTTGTTTTCCCAGGAGCTTTTTGGCCGTGTCTGCCAAGACACAGAAAACAATTTCGTCGTACGTCTCTTCCAGAAGTTCTTCCTTGAGCGGATCGTTTGAAGGTTGTTTGGCGCCTTCCTCGGATGGAAACGACGAATTCGATTCCCGTTTTCGGATGATAGATACGCGAACACCATCCTTCTTGGAACGAGAAATAACTTCCTTTACTTGCGTATTGAGTCGGATAGAAACGCCCTTGTTCTCGAGGGAGTGTTGCCAGTCCGTGTACACAGCAGTAGCTTCCGGGAAAACCACCATTGGAGGTAAGTTTGAAGTTAACATTTTTCGGTCGATGGGATACCCTATACAAAGAAATGAATTAGGATTAGCTTCTGAGCTAGTAGCATGAGAATTTAAAGCTTGGCAGATGGGACTGGCCATGCAGTACAGTCGCCGAGATTTCAGTTCCAAAGAGAGTACTTACACATGCCATACGTTGGGGACGTGTACAATCTCTCCATCATCACTGTTGGGAGGTTCGGTGTGGCGTTTCCAGTGCCTGAGCGCAAAGCGAGCGCGCATTAAGGTCAATTGATCGTTTCGGAGCACAGAACCGACATGAATAGCTACCTAAGAAAAGCGCTAGGCTATTTGGAACTGTGAGCGGTGTAGTACGTAGACGTGAATGCGCAAAAATTATTGCCCACCTAGGATAGATCATAGAATTGATGAATCTGTGGGTTCAATTATCAGACACTGCTAAAGAAGAAAATTGTGTGTGGAGACTCACTCATCGGAAAAGAAAAACATCTTCAAGCTGACTTTGATGGGTATCATGGCGAAAATGAGCTCAAACCAGCGCATTACTTTGATAACCCATGAGAACCGCTCGATTTCCTTGCTATGACGCGCGACCAGTTGGGTAGGATAAACATTGGTCCAGAACTTATAATCAACGTCGAATTAGTGTCAAGTGAATTGAAAAGGATTCAATAAGAAAGCATACATACAGTGTTTCCTTTCCCGAATGACACCTGGAGATCAACACTAGTAGTAGTAGATAAATGACATGAGAGGCGAGCTATAGTTGAATGAACAATGAATAGCCCTACGGTCGGGGATGATGATTCAATTTTTCGAAAACATAGAATGTATGATGGTAAATGTGAGAACCTCTAGACTAGCGATTCAGGCAAGTGGTATAGAAAATTGTATATGATTGGAGCTTACCCTTGTACACCTTGATTAAGCCAGCTTGCGCCAAACTCCTTTTGGTCAATCGGGATGGAAAACATCTGGCCACCACAATTACTTTGAGCCTCCACAACGGTTACATGAAACCTGTCCGGATGCTGGGCCAATGTATCGGCACATGCCATTCCTGCCGCTCCTGCGCCCACCTATATTCATTTATAGAATCAGACTGTCAAAGTTCCGTTCTCATTACAGGAGCCTATCTTGCGCCTACCACAAGCACCCGCTTCGGCCTTTGATTTTCACAGTCACCAGCCATTTGGATTAACTGTTTGCAGTTGGGCGAGAAAAAAGATTGACTGAACACAGAAGAGAGAGATGAGAGTCGGATGGAAAGATGAAAACGAAAAAGAAACGCAACAAGCAGGGTTATAAAGGACATCGCTATTTGTGTCACTGGATGCGATCGATCCCGTAGAGAAGCAGAAGATCGAAAGTTGCGTCGGCCAAAAAAGCCTGCAGGCGCCATGTTCTGGACTTTTGAAAGACGCGCTAAATTGTGACTTGTTCAGCGAGCTAGAAAGTTAAACTTTAGCGCAGTGTAACCCTATTTTCGCTCTTAATTGTTAGAGCGGAGATAGAACTTGTAGAGATGACGTTCTTTCAGAAAGCTTTACTGAACTTGTTACTGAACTTGTTTATTTATGACAGCGTCACAGTGCATTTAGTCCAGATAAGTTGTTTCCCCCTTCCATAGAATTAACCTCAGCCTCTAGATATTATGATGGTAACGCTGTACCTCGGGATCGCGATTCGGTGCAAGGCTGCAAGCCGGGCTTTCCGGAGCCAACTACGATTTATCTTGAAAATGTAACGTATTCATGCTAGCCGGGACACTGCGCCTTATAACTGGGGCAGACATAGCTAAGGATACATCTCATATCCCTCTTATCATGGACATCGAACAGAAACAACTTGACGCACAAGACACCGTCACAATACGCTCATTCTGTTCGTCGGATGCTCCCCATGTCCTCCATGTATATTTCACTGGACTAGTCAACGGAGGTAGGCCTATCCTACTCATGTCAACCGTCCTCCATACTGACTGTCCTATCAAGTTGATTCTGCCGGTCACTTTGCGGTTACTCGTGCTTTCTTACATTGGACTCCGATGTATTTTGCATATATTCTTTCAGTTTCCGGCGGAGGGGCTTTTTTATTAGCCCTTCAACCAGATATCCAAATGCTTGGCCTAGCTGTCGTTCTCCTTTCCTGCGGCTTTATGTTGTGTGTTTACTACCGAATACGAAGGACTTTTCTGGGATATTATCAAGACGGTCTCCGTCATGACATGACCGACATTTCGCAGTATTATCGGCAGGATCATGAGAAAGATGGATATCCCATAAGGCGTTTCTGGGTCGCTGAGATTCCTTCTCTGACATCGGAAAGTGGCTATGAAGTTGTGGGTTGCGTAGCCCTCGGTAAGTTGATGATTTCCCGGGAATATCCTTTACTTTTGACTGATGGTGTATTTAGATTGTTCGTCAAGAAGTGATGGACCCTTATTTGGCGAATTGAAACGCCTCTTCGTTTTGCCCGCACATCGCAAACGCGGAATAGGAACAAAGCTGATGCGAACTGTGATAGTTTACGCCAAAGAACAAAAGATTGCATTGTTACAACTTGAAACCACGAACTTTCAACCGGTCGCTCGGGAGATGTACTCCAGGCTGGGTTGGCACCACAATGCAACGAGAGAAAGCGACTTTCAGGCTGGAGGAATGAGGATGCGTTTTGTTGAATACTTGTTGCCATTGTAAGAATCATTACTTTTCGACTTATCTTCCAGGACCATTATATCATACCACGTATCTAATTTATGTATCTCATCTTTGTATCTTTGTCTACTAGTACATCAGTGATAATCTTATTGTATAACATGCATTCGTTCAAGTTACCTGAAATCGAAGACCTTACATAGCATAGTTCGGCCACGACGGGCCGACCCCGCTTTGTCACGTCTTTCATGCTCTGCAACAAGAACACAGTGCTTGTCGGCAAAAAAATCCTTCTAGTCCCATATCGAATCGAGCACGTTGCTGTGAGTGTCCAAAGATTGATCAGAGATCCGTGTTAAGCTGAGCGTTTCTTCGTTTTCTTCCCGGGCCCTTGCTCGTCCTAGAAATATCATGCTTGGATGGAAAATGAAGAGCTCCGAACTTTGACTGCGAGTGAACCTCTGACACTGGACCAAGAATATGACATGCAACGTAGGATTTATCGTTCCATATAACAATAACGGAACTAACCAGATCTACGTACTTACCCATATGCAATTGCAGGAAAATGGCAGATGGACGAGGATAAGCTGACATTTATCATCTTGGCCCGTGAAGGCGATGCCTTCATCCCGGATACTGTAAATCCCACAGATTCCCAAGTCTCATCCCTTCCCATGGTAGGGGATGTCAATATATTTTTCTCTGGAACCCCGCATTCCGTATCCGAATCAACTAATCGTCCGCCCTTCGATGATAGTCAGGAGTTTACTGCGGAAGCAGAGATCATGATTGCGGGTAATTCACAACTGCATCGCCCAATTTATGATTATCTGAAGGAGAAATCTCCAGAGCCTTTGTATCGTAGAAGGGGATATGCTAAGGAGGCACTACGACTCATGTTCGAATATGTAACAGGTCGCCCAACATCATATTTCATCCAGAATCCTCGGGTGGAGATGTCGCAGGGAGAAGAGACTCGTCAAATTTCAGTGAAAATGCCACATAGCATCCCTCCTACCTCTTTGATAACGCGTATTTCGGATACAAACACTCCGAGCATCAAGTTGTTTGAGAAATTAGGCTTTCGAATCACCAAACACGTCGAAGTCTTCGAAGAGGTAGAGTTGAGGTGGAACGCGCTATAATCCATACACATCCATGCAGTCTCATGCATTCTTTTCAATACATCAAACGTGGCAAATGGTATACATAGCTTTGTGGCGAAGGAGAGGTCAATTGAGATTTTTAGAACGTTAAGTCCGGTTCCTCGTATGATATTAACCAGGCGATATACTTAGAACGTACTTGGCTTACGGGAACAAATAAGCTTGTGGATATCAAAGCGGTACCAGCTACGACCAAATCGGGAGATGATACGCATCGTAACAAGATAAAGAGGGAGACGAAGGTCAGGGAGGCCCGAAGTGTGAAAGTTTAGTACTCAGTACTCAGCTCGTAAGTAACCCATGGCCGGTTATTCCTTTTCACTCATCCAGAGGATCACCGTAAAGCATTTTCTTGTTCTCTATGTTGAAGCAACATTCGGGATGCCCTAAGAACCAGGTCGGTCTTGAGACTCAAAGAATAATGACGCAGCTTCTCAACTCATGTATTGTATGGGGACCCAGGTTCAGCCAATCTATCCAAAAGGAATTTTCGAGAGAAGAAATCACAATGAAAGCGACTCCTGAGGCCCTTTGGACTTACAGTTGCGGCAACCAGATCCTGACCGAAATGATTCGAGTCAGACAAAATGCACTAGACAAACAAATTATCAAGTGCTTGAAGAATATAGGTGTCAGGCTCCTCACTATCTATCTCTTGTCCTCGACCAGGGATTTCAAAAGATTGACTAGAACAATGATCATGATTCCAGCTGACATTTAAATTTGCATAGAGACGCGGGTGTGACTACTAGTACTACATAGTTGGACGTGCCTACGTTTCGACGGTCTAGATAGTCCACAGGACTCATGACCTTGCAAGAATTGGATGTCGAAGACAAACGGCTGGCAGCACTGGGAAATAACAAAGCGGGTAGAAAATCAATGAAAATGATAGTACCCAGGAGAATGGTGAGATCGCATTAGAGCTACTGGCCGTTACTGTAGATCACCATAATACTTAGCAGGCCCAAGGGGGAAAAATGTGGAGCACCCAAAGTTTTTCAAAGTCGTTCGATTACAGAGCCTGAAGAATTGAACTGTACGGAAGAAATCGAGCCATTACCTTGGAACAGGGAGGTTTGATGAATCTAGAGGCTTGCGCGCTTGAATCTCACTGTCAGACAGCAAGCACTTGCGGAAAAAACGGGCATTCAATGAGAAGGACGATGTCAGTTATGTATGTGCTGTACATACTTGGTTCGAGGCTTATGGACGCGGAAGTGTTGAGATACCGACGCGTCCTGGTCGCTCCTCGTCGCGTCTGACTCAGGACCATTACGTTATGTGCCGGGTTGTTTGGGCTTATTGATTCCCTTCGCTGTCATGAACCGCTATGTCGCGTTAGCTGTTTTTGCCTCTTACTTTGCTATCATTGCTGTAATACTCGGAATTTTACTCAACATTTACCTTCGACAACATGCCCTTCAAAAGAATATCCCGAATAGGAGACGAGCTACATTGTTTTTTCTCCTCGCAATTGGCTCATTTATTCACACTTGGTACTGTGAGCGAATTCATAAAGGAACTTGATGGGCTGTGTCGACTTTATGATAAGATATGTTCAGATTCATGCAGGTACGTATTTTCCTTTCACGGCGAATATACCCTCCGAATTCGAATTCGTTTGTAGTGGAGTTGGAATGATTATGAAACCAAAGTCGGAACTTTCGATGGCACATACGTAGACCGTTTGGGCAAATGGCTTATGAACACAGCACTCTTCGAGCAAGCCTGGTACACTGTCTGCTCCGGACCTGTAAAATGGTGGATCAGCCAACAGGTTCGTCGCCGGTCAATTTACTTTCTGTCCTTCTATCAATCTTTATTTTAGCTCTGCTCGTACACCGTCGGCGCTTGGACCATCTTTATCTTCGTAGAAGGTGCTGTACCTCATCAAGCACCCTTATCTTCATTCTTCATTGAACATGGTATCAGGTAAACACCGTCAGATCAAACATGCTTGGATGTACATGCTTCTAGGACAACTCGTTGCGATATCCGTGGCTTCCAATCTCTTCTACGTTGCTCTGTGTCTTTCAACGACGCCTCCAACACCGCAACCCAGGTCTGCGAGTCCGGTGCTTTGGCTCAGTATATTACTGTCTCTGGTCACCGTCTCATATTCCCCGTTTACCGACGAACGAATCTTTTTGCCGAATCTTCTTGTGATGCACACATTAGCGGCAGTCCCGTTGCTTTTTAGGCCATTTCTAGATACGGCATTTGTCCCACGTTTTTCACTGAGCTTCGGCTCGCTTTATCTTTTGGTCTTTGTGGTGACGGCGTTTATCCATATGTGGAACTCTATAGTTCTATATTTTTCTCTTGATGAGCCCTTTGTGGATGCTCTATGGGGCGCTCTCTTCTCCCACCCTGCTCAATCGTCAATTGGTTGGGATGTCATCTGGACGAGCGCTTCCTTTGTGATGTGGGCTATAACATCCCAGGCCAGGCATCGTTTTGCATCGCTAGTTACACCTTTGATTTCTGTGGGTGTCGTGGCGCCTGCGCTAGCCTCTTTCGAATATGATGGTCAAGGGCTTTTACAGAGCTCTCCAAAGGCGGAGTAGAGTTTTATTTAACAAATTTCATTCATGTTTAAGGAGCAAGCTTTCTTGTTGTAAATTCAGGCTCATTCCCATCTTTCTTCAATGGCGTTTCGCAAGGCTCGAATCAACTCGCGCCATCGCTCGTAGAAATCCGTCATTCTCTTCCGGTGGTGGAGTATTTTGAAATTTCTCTCACCACAAAATTCTACCGGGCAGATGATCATTCTCCTGTGAATTTGAAATGTCTTTTCTCCAATTGCGCTTTCTAGTGCCCATATTGCATGCTTATGGTGTTTCTGCAAGAATTGCTGTTGACATATAAGAAAACCTCAAGTTGAACAGTTGAATTCATTTCATTTCTGAAGAAAATCACAATGGCTCCCTCTGTAGCTGAGCTGAAAGGAGAAGAACTGCCAAACCCTACGGCAGGCCTGAAGGCCAAGGTAGGCTATAACCTTGACTATACCTACCGACTGCGCTCAACTTAATGCTCCATTGGTATGTAGCTGTCATACCCATTCTACTACCCGTATTTTGATGTCAATGAAAAGTTCCCTCCCACTCAATTTTTCGGTGAGTAATAACAATTCACTTCCTTCATCTTTCCTTTTTTACCCCCCTCTCAGAACACACCGACGCCGGTGCAAATGCTGACCCCGCCAAACCTAATCTCCTAACACCGAATACCACTACTCGGAACATAAGCCCCTACATTGGCACTGAAATCTCTGGAGTTCAAATATCCCAATTGGGCAAAGAAGGTTTAGACGAACTTGCCCTTTTCGCTGCTGAGCGGAAAGTTCTCTTGTTCAGGGATCAGGATTTCAAGGATATTGGACCCGAACGACAGATTGCGATAGCTAGGTGCGCCGCGGTGTAACCATCATGGGCTGTGTTCACGGGCCATGAAGTCGGTCTAACGATATGTGTCTGACTTTACTTCCTTGATTTTATTTACCCTGTAGACACTTTGGACCCATTCAGAGGCACCCGACTTCCGGAAACGTCAAAGGGTATCCAGAATTCCATGTCGGTAAGGGGTTGGAGATTCTAGTAACCACTCATGGAAACTCATTTTCCATTAGTCTATCGGGACCCCGAACATGATGTGTTCAGGGAATACCGCGGAAGAGACCAAGTGAGCGGCGTCAGTTGGCATTCGGATATTGTGAGTCGGACCTCTTTTTGTTCGCTCATAGTGGACGTCACCAAATTTTGTCCTAACTTATCCTTTCAGTCGTACGAAAAACAGCCACCAAGTACCACATTTTTCTTCATCCTTGACCAGGTACGCTTGTCTCGTCGCCACTTGAAACCTTTCGAAACCTTCGGTATCTCCGTCCTTCATTGTAAATTCGTTTTCGTGTATTCTTCCTCTTTCTGACCACGCCTTAAAATTCTCACCTTCACTCTTGTTCTAGCCCGGTGTAGGTGGTGACACATTTTTCCTGTCTCAAGTGGAAGCGTATAGGCGTTTGTCACCCGAATTCCAAAAACGCCTTGAAGGCCTCCGCGCTGTACACTCTGCAGTCTACCAAGCAGAATTTTCTGAACGACGAGGAGGTCCTGTACGTAGGGAACCCGTGGAAACCGAGGTAAGCCTTTTTTAATCAGTGATACAGTATACTCTCCCCGTAACAAACCTTTTATAGCATCCTCTAGTCAGAAAACATCCCGTCACAGGAGAGAAAGCGCTCTACGTGAATCAAGGTTTCACAAGGCGTATCGTGGGGTTCAAGAAGGAAGAGTCGGACCTCATCCTGAATTTCCTTTTCGACCACATCGCCAAGGGTGCCGATTTCCAAATCAGAGCCACGTACGCTCCGGGAACAGTGGTAGTATGGGTAAGTGCTTTTTTGCTTTGCTCGGTCACATATCCCCCCTATATGTCTTGCCTGACATCCATATTTTCGCGATATATCCTATCTGTCTTTGCCTAACTCCTAGGCAATGCAACTCCAAGGAGCAAAAGCTAAACGCTATTCGGTGTTTGCTCATGTCTTTGAACAACTCATATTGACTTTTCTACCGTTCTTCCTGTCTCATACAGGATAACCGCGTCACAGCACATTCCGCCACCGTTGATTTCGAAAACACCATCTTGAGGCACGCGGTGAGGTTGACTCCGCAAGCCGAGGTTCCCATTCCAGCTTGACAGCCCGTACCGGCAGAGCAAGTTGAGCCAGTCAAACATGGCTGGTGCAATCTAACTTACTCCATGTACCATTATCCTGTATGAATAAATATTCGACTCATTGAATACTCAGTCGAACATACCGCCATGGTACACATAACTGTCTAACTGTCATCCAGTCTACTAGCACAAGACATTAGACGATTTTCGAAGCAACAAATTGATTATGTACAAGTAAACCAAAAGATTGGGTGAGACGCCGACCGCCCTATTCGAAAACCGCACAAGGTATAATGAACCTGATAAGAACGTAAAGTAGACGGGGGAGAGTACGCAGGCAGCCAGTGAAACATAGACATATAGATCAAGAAATTTGAGAGCAAATGGTGTTGTGAAATGCCTACGACTACCCAGATAAGTGTAATCGATGAGATGAATTGACTTTTTTCGGCTACATACCGGACTACTGTTGCTTGCACTCTTCTGGGTTGACGTTGCCCGCATTCGCGGGAGCACCACCTCGACCTTTTGGTGGGCCACGACGTCTCGGTGCAAGCTCAACTTCGGATTCAGAGTCCTAGTGATGCAAAGAAATTATGAGTCGTAAAAAGAAAGGCAGAAAATGAAGTGAGCGTACATCGTCAAATCGGCCATCGTCGTCGTCATCATCATCGAGGTCCTCGTAATCGTCCTCATCATCGTCCATTACTTCATATTCTAAGGCTTTCCCAGTGAAGTAGTCGATGGCCCTTGGGATGATCTGGAGCAAGGAGACTGATGAATCGCATGAAGAAAGTACAATTGAAAAAATATACCTTTTCCTTGAGATCCTCGCCGATCTGGTAATCCAGTTGAAATTTGTCCTCAATGTCCTCGAGCTCTTCTTCATCGTATTTTCCGCTCTCTAGATCTTCGTCTGATGGAGGGACAGGAGGATTGAAAAAGTTGAAAAACGATTCCGTAGGCCGAGCTTTCCGAACTAGACGTGTACGATTGGTGTCTAGGGGCAGGACGTTAGTGTAGAGAATTAAAAAATGGTGACAGTATATATACGAACTCTTATTCCGTTGCTTCTTGATCTCGTACTCTTTTGTGAGGTCCTTGTCCTCCTTCCACTTGATATCTGTTCCGATCGCCTTGTAATAGACGAAATCTCCAGAATATCCAACCTCATCCTGATAAAGGTACGATTTATCGAGAGTCTCGTTCTCGAAAAACTCGTTGGGCGAAAAGATGAAGGTGATTTTAAATCCGGGCTTGCCCTCGTATTCTTTTTCGTTTTCATTTAGATATGAGAGACGGATGTCGAGGAGATGTTTGAGAGCGCCTTCATCGCGCTCAGTTATGAGATCGGCGAGGCCAATGTGATTTCGGAGAGCGGTGAGCCAGAATTCTGGGATGGCGGATGGAACAATGTTTTCTTTGGGCACAGGGGTGTAGTCTTCGTCATCTTTCAGAGACTGTTGTTCACCAGCTGTGATCTCCTCAGTGGAAGGTTTTTCAGATCCGTTGATGATGGCTTCTCTGCGTTCGTACAGAGGCTTTTGGAGAGCGAGATACTGGAGTACAAAGGTCAGGAAATTGTCAACAAAAGGATACAAAAGGTGAAAGTACTTTTTTTTCCAACTCAAGACACTCTCTTTTGTATTGATTTTGAAGTTCGTGGTGCTTCACCTGTATACCCTTGAGCCCCTCGACGCTGAGTTTAACCTCGACAGGTAGAGACTCTAGATAACCGGAACTTTTTCCAATCAATCCTGCGAGTTTTCCTTGAACCATCGCCAGTGCCTGTTCGCGCAGCGCATCAGCGTCGTCGTCGTCGTCGTCGTCGTTGTCCTCTTCTTTATCCTCTGAGATATCGGGGACAGTTGGCCTTGAAAGACCAGCCGCAATCGGTGCATGAGTCAGAGGCGTGTTCTGAGGCGTTGGCGCGGTAATGTTGCTGCCAGCGATTGGAACATTAGATGACATCGGTGAAGATAATCGATATAGTGGTGGTGGCAAAGAGCAGAGTCAAAAACTTTCCTTCTTGCACATGCGGTCGGACCTTGCCGCCGAAAGCACGTGGCGATTTTTTTTTTCCAAGGATGTATGTAGTCGGTTAACTCCTCATTAAGCTCACTAATAGAATAACTCACTAATAGAATATCAGAAGCTCTTTTTCACCTTCACAAAGAAGCGCGTTTGAATCGCGCGCTAGTTTTTGGTTTTCACTCAGTAAGGTAATCGTCATGTATTTGTAACGAGTCGGCCTGCGGACCGAGGCGATCCCTACCAGCTACCATCCGTGCTTTCCCTATCTTTCTTATCGCTATTACCGTACCTTCCCGAGTCTTATATATGCTGTACCACGTCCTGTAGGGGGTTCCCCTAGTTCACCCCAATACAGTTGCCATCCCTGTTACTTGGAGTGCTCGTTAGTGTGGCCAGCCCTCACGCATTCGCCACATATTTTTAACATCACAAGCAACTACACTCTAACTCTATTCTCTATCCTCAACTGGCCGTTGCTCTGGATTCCCCTCAGGCTGATCATCTGAGCCATCCGACATTGACCCGTTCTCTCAATAACCAACAAACATTCAATTTCGAAACCTTTTCTCATTTTCTTATGTCTCAATCTCAATCAACAAGTTTTCGTTATAACCTCAGGAAGCCTGCAGCGAATCAAGCTGCCAAGGTTAGTACTCCTGGTGGAGGGGGTCATCAACAACAGGCTCCGAGTGAGCTCTCGGCATCAGCTGTCCAAAAGGACCATCAGACCAGTGTGTCTGTTGCGCAGGGTACGCCCGTAAGTCGTAAGGAAGTTGGTGACCAGCGTTCTTACAAGGACGTTGTAGCCACTTCCACTAGTAACTTGTCTCTCCCAGAGCGAGAGCAAGCCAAGTCTACTAGTGTAGATAAGAATGGTCCTATTGCTACCAGCATAGCAAAGAATAGTACCAATGTAATTAGTACAACAGCTGAAGGATATAAATCAACAGGAAATATAGACGATATTTCTGAGTCTTCTCAGTCAGAAGATAATGATGGTCAAGGACCGTGGACAGTAGTCCAACCTCGAAGGGCAAGAAGCCTTGAGAACCTTAAGACCATTAAGCTTCGAAAAGGTATAATTAAACCTACTGACTTATCCCAAGACCAAGTTAACATAATCAAGGAGGCTGAGAAGACACTCACCCCTGCCCAGAAAGAATCTATCTGCAAGAGAGTGGAAAACATCTGCAAAACCTGGATATTCGGCTAAGGGCTGAGAGCAGATCCCAGCAGATCCCAGTGCTGAAAGCACCAAAAGCAACATGCTCTGGGTGCTTTCACTACTGGGAAGTGCTGTCAACTGCTTTCAGACCCTTAGCCGAAAATACAGGTTTTGCAGATGAAGGTGAGGCAGGGTGCACACAATGAATTTGCTTCTCCTATTGCAGGTCCATCATACATGGCCAAAGGGAAATTCACTGATAATAATGAAGATGTTAGTGATGAAGAGCTGGACATTGAAGCTCAACAAGCTGCACTTACAATTTAGAATGAAGTCCGTGATGCCAAAGTCAAGGCATCAGAGCCGAAGAATGAGCCTAGTGCAGACGAATCAAGCCAGAAATCTTCTCGCCGCCATGGGCGAATTACTGGCTCTCACAAGGTCAGAGCTCGGAATATCAAACGAGTCCGAGCTGAGACTGACTTGAAGTCAGAAGAGAATTCTTCTTCCTCAGAGGAGGAAGTTCATAAGGCCCCCAAGAGAAATAGGGCCAAGGCAAGGACTTCCAAGAAGGCTACCAAAGACACTGTTAAACCAGTGTCCTCACGACACTCAAGCAAGTTGAAAATTGCGGTAAAGGGTCGGGCTCCAGCTTCCACTGAGCAGCATGGCTACTGAGGATCTATCCAGCCAATAGACCAACTCCCGCAGGATAGTTTCCTGTCTAAGGTATTAAAAAGGGATGCAAAGTCAAAGGACAAAGCATCTAAATACAAGGGAAGCCCATTTACTGGAAGGAAGAGCCATATGCCTGACTCTGAGTCTAGCAGTAGCTCAGAAGAAGAGTCGGAATCATCGGACTCTTCACCATCTAGCTCCAGTAATAGTTCCTCAAGTGATAGGGATTCAGATTGAGAGTCAAAATCAGAGGATTCAGATTCAGATTCGACTGACAAGAGTTCAGAAGATACTGAGCCACGGAAAAGTAAGCACCGTAAGAGCCGTCGCCCTAGCAGAAGCCAAAAAGGCAAACATAAAGACAAGAAGCATCAGCGAGCTAAGCGGGCAAAAGCTGCCAAACGTTTGATCAAACTGATTCCCCCGAATGAGTATGATGGCTCTGCCGATGCAGAGAAATATCATCGTTTTGTTCTTGAAGGCTTGCAATACTGCAAAGAGGGACATGTTCCTGAAGATGAGCGAGTGTTTCTATTATCCCATTACTTAACGGGAAAGGCACATTCCTTCTTTACCCAGAAAGTCTCAAAGAACCACGAGCAGTGGAAATTGAAGGATTTCTTCAAAGAGCTGTTCAATTTTTGTTTCCCGATGAACTACCGTAGTCTACAATGTGAAAAGATTAAGCATTGTTACCAGAATGATCGTTCAGTATCAGAGTATACCTTTGATTTAAGCAATTTGTTTTCAATGGTCGGCGCAACAAGTAAACATGAACATGTTATCAAACTCTGGGATGGATTCAATCCTAAGATGCGTTATGAGTTGCATCGCACAAGATTGAACAAGGAAGTTCATACCTGGAAGAAGATAGTCCAGGAAGCTGAGCTCATTGAAATGGCCGATTTGGAAAATGAGCTTGGAGTTCATTCGAAGAATAAGTCTAAAGCTAATCATCAAAATGAGTACTTGGATTCTTGGGGTCAGCAATTGAATCAGAACTCATCGAAGAAGTTCAAACGGAAGTGGAAGGATAACAAACCTTTTACTTACCAAGGCTGGAATAATCTGAATGAAAGATCTAAGAACAAAGACTCCTCCAATCCGAAGATAAATCATTCATCTTCATTCCAAAAGAAACCTGCAAATGGAGGGCGCAAGGAATTCACCCCAAAAGTGCGGTTATCTGATGAGAAGAAAGCACAGTATGATGCGCAAGAGCTATGCTATGGTTATGGTGAAAAGGGACACTTTAGTCGGAACTGCCCGCGGAAAAATACTGTGCGTTCCAACAAGAAAGGTCCACCTGGTCTACAGGCACATGCTAGGAGTTATCCTACAAGGGATAACAAATGGTTAGCACAACTGGCACAGACAACAGGACCGGCACATGATCCTTGACAGACAGTATTTCGGAAGTTATAGGCTTCGAGTACTTGTCCGATAACGAGTCTGCATCTATTAATTCCGATGAGATACCCCCTTTACAACCTGTCAGTGATTCAGATGATGAGGAGGGTGAGGACCAGGTACCAAAATCAGAATCAGAGTCGAATCGAGCTTCAGGCTCTGATGATGCAGGCATACCCATGTTTACTGTAAATGAAGATGGCGAACCTATGTGTACATTTGCAAGTGTAGCCAAACAAGTATTTGGGTATCCTGATACTCCATGGTCTGACTTCTTCCTACATAAGACACTTGAACCAGGAGGATGGTGGCCTAGATCTATAGACAATTGGGTAAGCATAGCTGCAAGATTTGTACTTAATCATGATGGACCATACCCGGGAGATGAAACTTGGTGGGGTGCAGAAACATCTTACTGATTTCATGTATACCGGCTCGACAGAAATACCTATGCAATATCAGACTCGGAATCTGCATACGGTGAACTTACTATTGCAACAGAGAAATTATTAGACCCAATGTTCAAACTTAGTGCTTGGTATGCGGAGCAGCGAGCATGGTTACTGCATTGCCCATTCAATGCATCTGACTGGCAAGAAACATCCACAGAAATAAGTGACATATATGAAAAGGGCCTCAAGTTTGTGCTTACCTGTGGTATACCTGCATATCCAAAGGGACTTGCAATGCATGGCGAGAATCTTGACCCTTTTGAATGATTTGAAGTCTTTAAGGTTGATAAATCAGCCGAAGGTCTAAACGAGCAATACTACTACTTCATTGATCAAGAAAACATGCTGAGTAGCGAAGTGATTTCACGTACCATGTTGCAGAATACCAAGTTCAACTTGGTTGGCTGGTGGAGAAAACGGCTCGACCGTTGGCTGCCAAGGCAACGGGAGCTGGTTTCACAGATTAGAATGCGAGTGAATCGCACTCGTGGCAACCGAAAGAAGGTCTTGATGCGAAACCACCAGAAACACATTTGGCGGAGCCAAAGACAAGGAGATTTACTTGTGGCTGCAGTAAAGATGAGGCTATGTGATAGCCAGCCATACCCTGGTGACAGAATGTCAAGTACAATTCACAGACCACGATTTACTGTGAATAGCAATGTAACAAATGGTGAGATTACAGTTATAGACAATCACTGAAAAATCAATTCGTCATTTAAACTGTCAGAAGTTCTTTCATGCGACTTTGAACCTGGAGCTCAGTGGGCTTCGATTTGTGCAGCGGAAGCAAGTGTTCCTTGTTTTCAGGATATGGACTACCCTAGAATGGGAAGAATATTAGCAATCGAAGCACGGAAGACTCTTGCACGATACGTACCATTGACTGATGACCCAGAGGATACCAGTATTGATTTTTACTCCGTGTCAGAAGACCTAAACAATCCAGGACAGTACACCATTGAGGATGAAGGGCGCAACTTCAAAACAAAGATATCATCCACATTACTGATGAATCTGGCATTTAACTTACCGGACTGGTATAAAAAGCATCTCAAGATGGCCAAAAAGGAGCTGCAGAGGCGGATTAGTGGCCCTGTAGAATATGAATTCCTACCTAGGTTGTATGGAAAGCCAACGAGTCCATTTGAACATGAGCTTGACCAGTGGGTAAGCTATTCAGATAGCAATTTGCATTTGCTATTCAGGAATCTAGAATGGGAAGAACGACATGGGTTAGTACACATTACAAGTCTTGCCCATGCGAATATTGAACCAAAAACCTACCCAGGTTTACAGAGGAATTCTGGAACGTTGAAGGAAGTTGGACGGCTGGTTCCTCGGCCAATAGTGATTGTCGTGAAGATTAATGACAAGCCCGTGAGGGCATTGGTTGATAGTGGATCGCTTGGAGATTTTATGTCTACAAATTTGAGCGATCAGCTTAAAGTAGTAAAGAAATACATGCCAAATCCTTTACGTTTAAATCTGGGAATCCAAGGTTCCCGTTCGAAGATTCACTGTGGGACTACGGTGAATTTAAAGTATCAAACAATAGATTGTAAGCATTACTTCGATATTGCAAACATAGCCGGTTATGACTTAGTTCTGGGCACACCATGGATGTACACACACCAGGTGTGCATCAGACTAAATCCTGCAATGGTTGAAGTTGGCTGTGATGATCCATTACCTATTAAAGGAGATAATGTCAATGAAATTGTTACACAAGCCATGGCTCTCGGTGAGGAGCAGCTTGAAGGGGTCTGAGAAGAACTATGCCGGTATGCAAAACCATTGTGTAAAACAGCGGCAGAGACACCGCTCCTACCCCTGCGTAAGATCAACCATACCATCCCACTGATAGATGAAAATAAAATCTATCTGTCGAGACCGTCTCGATGTCCAGAAGCATTCCGTCCCCAGTGGGATCGGAAACGACATGACTACGTGTCAACAGGACGATGGGTAGTCATGACGTCGGGCAATACAGTCCCAATGATGTTGATACCAAAATCATCAAAACAAAAAGACTCACTTCGAGTTGTAGTGGACCTATGTACACATAATGCAAACATGTATAAAATTGCCTCACCACTGCCTAACATTGAGGGAATACTTCGCCGTGTAGCAGCATGCCTGTATCGTAGCATCCTGGATGGGAAGGATGCATATGAACAGATACGGATCATTCCTGAACACATCTCTCGTTCAACGGTGACAACACCAGATGGGAACATGGATAGTCAGGTGATCCAGCAGGGTAACTGTAATGGCCCAGCGACATTCCAAGCATCAATGAACCACACATTTTTGTTGTTCATTGGCGTCTTCATGGATGTTTACCTTGATGATATCATAATTTATTCAAAATCGATAGAGGACCATAAAAAACATGTCAAAATGGTTCTGGATAGACTGCGTGAGGAGCAGTTTTATCTGAATGAAAGCAAATTGAATTTCTTACCAAAAGAATTGAAAATCTTGGGACAAATTGTTGACAATAATGGTATCCGGATGGACCCAGATAAAGTCGACAGTATTAATAACTGGAAGACACCTACGTCAAAAGAATTACTGTCAGGATTCCTTGGTTCAGTGGGATATCTGACAGATAACTTACCACGTGTCCGTGGACCGATGGGTATTTTGCATGCCCGTACAGGCGCGACAGTTCCGTTCCAATGGGGATTCACGGAGCAGCGAGCCTTCGAAGAAATAAAGGAAATTGTTAATCGAAATTGGAACCTGGCTAGAGTGCCACTGGACTACACACCTGGTCACGGAAAAATTTGGGTCGTTACTGATGCTAGCTCTGCTAGTATTGCAGGTTTGGTGAGCCAAGGACCGAGCTGGACAACAGCTCAGGTTGCTGCATTCTTCTCAGCAAAGCTGAATTCAGCGCAGCAGAACTATGCTGTTCATGAATTAGAAATGTTAGCGGGCATTGAAACAATGCTGCGGCATCGTGATATCCTCCAAGGAGCGCCGTTTACATGGATAACTGACCATAAAGGTCTGATTCATCTGCTGGAGCAGAAGAATTTGACTGGGCGGCAAGCTCGTTGGATGGAAAAGCTCGGGGAATTTGATTTTACAATTGAGTATGTTCCCGGTGAGGAGAACGTTCTGTCGGATGCACTGTCACGGATATATATGAATGACGCACCTGGGACGGTCAGGGCGCAGTCAGAATATACTCAAATAGTTCAGATAATATGCACCTTTCATGCAATTTCTATGCCTCTGTTTAGTGCTTCTGAAGCTCGTAATATTCGTCCAAAGAGGCACAGTAATATGGATACAGGAAGGCCTGAGACGTCTGCGGAATTTGCGGCTCAAATGAAAAATAGTGTCCGTATCCTCGGACCATGAGTACACAACCAGGAGGGCGGGACTATAGGGCCTAGCCTCTTAACCAAGCAAAAGAACACAAATAATTCATTGAATTCTACTTCTAGAGAGAATTTGGGTCAGTCTGAATCTCAACAGAGCAAAGGAAAAAGACTCACAATACGGTTGCCTGCAAGAAAGAAGGCACCAACGGAAAAAGAACAGCCAGCTGAAGCGGAGATTGAACGATCACCTGACTTCTCTGACGTGTCTCTTCTCAGTATTCTCAGTCATTGTAATGATGGAATAGACCTTCCTATTGCTCTTAAGAACCGATATCACGAAGATCCACTATTTAAGAAAATTTTGGACTCTCCGCGAGACTTCAACAACTTTGAAGTAGCGGATGGTCTAATCTACCTAAAGCAAAAAGATCCAAAAATTCTTTGCATCCCAAGGATCTCAATCAAGGGTCGAAACGCTCAAGAAATAATTATTTCTGAAGCTCATTCAATCCTAGCACACTTGGGTGCTGCCAAGACCCTGGATTATCTCCGAGACCACGTCTGGTGGAAAGATATGGTAGCTGATACTAAATCTTTCTATGAATCATGTAATACTTGTAAACTTAGCAAACCGGACAATACGAAACCTTACGGATGTTTGCACCCTTTGGAAATACCAACCTATCCATGGGAAGCTATAGGAGTGGACTTTGTAGGTCCTCTCCCTGAATCAAAGAATCGCGACAGCTCGTTTGATTCGATTTGTGTTATTATTGATTTACTAACATCAATGGTTCATCTAGTGCCATGTAGGATCACTTATACAGCGCGACAAGTCGCCGAAATGATGTTTGAGCAGGTTTATAAGCTTCATGGACTGCCAAAAAGGATAATTAGTGACCGAGATTCACTCTTTACAAGTATCTTTTGGAAACGCTTGCATGAACTCATTGGTACTAAATTAAACATGTCCAGTGCTTATCATCCACAGTCTGACGGCGCAACAGAACGGGCTAATCGTACGGTTACTCAAATGCTATGTAACTGTGTGTCAAAGACTCAGAAAGACTGGGTCTCCAAGTTGCCAACAATCGAGTTCGCTATTAACAGTGCTCGCTTGGAAACTACAGGATATGCACCGTTCTTCCTGAACACGGGTCGTATGCCTCGTTCAATGGTCTGGAACTCGGATTTATCTAACCAATACCCGGCTGTGCGAGTCTTTGCCCAACTTCGTCGACTAGCAATTATGTCTGCTCACGATAGTATTTTAGAAGCACGCGTGAAACAAACTCAACAAGCAAATCGTAGATGGCGCTACGAATCGTTCAAGGAAGGAGAACTTGTTTACGTATCGACAAAGAACTTGACATTTGAAAAGGGACTGGCGTGAAAGCTCCTACCCAAGTACATTGGACCGTACAAGATATCCAAAGATTATAATAATCACTCCTTCCGAGTTGAGCTCCCTGCATCTTTCATGCAGCGTGGAGTTCACCTGGTCTTTCATTCATCCCTGCTACGGATGCATATCGCTAACGATGACCGAAGATTCCCCGGGAGGCTCGAAACTCAGCTACAAGAATCTCTGGCTGCCGAAGGTCAGTGGAAAATTGACCGGATTGTCTCGCATTCGGGTACAAAGAAAAACGCGATTTTCGAAGTGCAATGGAGCACTGGTGATAAGACTTGGATGTCATTTGACGACATCCAAGATCTTCCATGTCTACCCGAATACCTGGACCTGTTGGGCATCAGTTCTGTCCAGCAATTGCCAAAAGGTAGCGGCAAGGTACCTGAAGAGTCTCAGATAACTCTCGGGTTGGCCTTGTTATCCCTCACAACCAGGTACTACAGATACGAGGGTGCTCCGAATGATACGGCGACCGGACCTGCATCAAAATATAAGTCAAGCAGCTCGTCATTATCCAACCGAAGATACAACTCACATATTGCACCCATTAATCCTTGCACACTACCTAGCCTCAACAATTCGTTTTTCTCTCCATCCTTAGAGTCTACCATGTCTCGATCGGACAGCTCCGATCGTAGCCACGAACATGAATCCCGCGACGCACCGGAATGGAAATACTTTCAATGCATCAGTGAATCGACGTTCCAGCTCCGTTTAATTGAAGGAGAACTTGTCGAGATCAGCGCCCAACAGTTTGGAGTGTACCTCGACCACAGCGTTGATATAAAGAAACACAGATATAAAGCCGGAGACTCACCGATTGGTTATACCGACTTTGCGGAAGCATTCAACGCTGAGGAGTATGACCGAAAGCTTGCGTACTTCGATCCCAACTACGAAGGCGAGGGAAGAGTTTCCATTCTCGACTTCGATACGAAGAGTCCGTCGAAGGACCTATTTGACCTAATGCCATACCAGTGTTATGCACCAGGTGTCTTGACACGTCCGGGTTACGTCGAGATTCCTCAGAAGGAATATAAAGAGCTCAGGATGAGCGCTATTGCCTATACAAAGACGAGTCTGAAGGGAAGAATGAAGGCAGAAGAGAAGAAGGAAAGGAAGAAGTTGGCCGAGGCAGCCCAGAGGCAGAAGAAGAAGGGAGGCTTGCCTTATATTCGCAAGTAATTCCTCCCATACACTATCCTATTCTATCCTTTCTATTTCCTTCATTGTTACTGAGAGATGGTCTTCGACTGAAGACCAGGAGGGCGTATGTAACGAGTCGGCCTGCGGACCAAGGCGATCCCTACCAGCTACCATCCGTGCTTTCCCTATCTTTCTTATTGCTATTACTGTACCTTCCCGAGTCTTATATACACTGTACCACGTCCTGTAGGGGGTTCCCCTAGTTCACCCCAATACAGTTGCCATCCCTGTTACTTGGAGTGCTCGTTAGTGTGGCCAGCCCTCACGCATTCACCACAGTATTCAAATGGGACATCAGTCAGCCTTTAAGCAGACTCCTAATCACTTGATATGTCTTACACGCTTTCCATACCACTTCAACCTTTCACTGGAACCATAATGGAGCTACACACCAACCCTCAACTCAATCCTACAAACTTCGAAAACGGACCATCCAGTTTGACAAATTTGCAACATGTCTATGTTAAGTGCTTGTATGTCCAGGAGCAATTGCAAGACACTGATAGTCTCCATAGATTTCAATCTTTACCTGATGCTTCGCTCTTTGGATTGTTCCCGGTATTTGTGATGGGCTCAGTGTAAGGCTCGCATTAGAACCAGGTTTCAATTGCTTGTATCAGAGATTCGTGCTTGATGCTTGACTTACAGCATTCATGAATGTGATGGCTATTCTGACCATTCAATTAGTGGTGCCATGGTAACTGCTTCAAGGCTTGGCCAATTTGACCTCGCAGTGGCCATGCTCATGATTTCCTTTGCCCGTGTTGCTCAAAGCTTGTGTCACCGTAGCTTCGAATTGTAGGCAGCAAGGATACACTGTAGCATCAACCCCACTGTTCCTGTGATTGCAGATGCAGAAACAGGGCATATCTTCATGTTCTCCCTCGTATCTCTGTCTCTTGGGTCGTATCCGCAAATTTTTGTGTTTTAGTGAAAAAGATTGCGGGGTCCCAACACCATAGCTTGAACAGTGACACAATATGCAAAAGTTGGTGTTGTCGGACTTCACATAGAGGATCAAGTATAAACCAAGCAGTGCAGTCATCTACTAGGAAAGCAAATAGTTTCAATGGAGGAATTCATCACATGTATTTGTGCTGCGGTGGTTGGTGGAGATCTGTGAAGATTCACTCCTAGGGGTTCAAACATTGTAGGTCGTTTGGCTTGTTTTGTCATGGATATTTGTCTTTGCCAGTTCTTATACATAGGTTATCATTGCTTGAACAGATGCAGCTCAAATTTATGGTATGAAAGAAGCCATCAACCGGTTAAAACTTGCATGGGCTGCAGGAGCAGATGTGTTATTTCTTGAGGGGTACGGAGTAGAGAAGATCTTGAGCTTGCTGTGAAATCATGAGCTCCCAAACCAGTGTGTTCCACAAAAAAAATTTCATGAAAAATTCATGTTAACGATATCATCTTGTATGCAGATTCTTCTCAATATCGTTGCTAGAGGATTCACACCAAATTTCACTGTAAGGAAAGCAGAAGATCCAGATGCCAAGATTATCAGTGCATCTGTTACTTTACATGTCAAACATCCTCCTAATATTCCGCTAATCTACCCCTTGTCATGAAGTACGTAGCCCCTATCATTTTCCTTTTCTCACCGTCTCTACGCCCTTATTTGTACGATACATCACTCCATCACTTCCGCGTCCC
>MU795349.1:0-27874 GCA_027886305.1 Lentinula aff. lateritia | reverse complement strand
TCAGTCGCTCCGCCTATACTGCTTGCTCCGTTGTTCCGCTCTGCCGCTTGCCCCGCTGCTCCGCTTAGTCACCCCGTCTCTGACGCTTTGTGACATTGATGTCAAATATGGTAGGATTCCAAAAAGGTTGAGTGGTGTTCTCCTTCCAAACTTCAGATTATGCACTGCAGTGCATCCATTTTTGATATCCTTTCGAATGATCCGGTCTACATTTTTTGCTGGATATTCCAAATCCGGGCCTCCAGCGTCGCTTGAGCGCAATTTTTCATTGAAAATTTTTATACTGTTGTGTGTCAACAGGAATGATATTACTACCATAATATTTCAAGTATATACATGTACATTAATAGAGGAAATTTTGAACAATACATGTATGTACAGACTATATATGGAGGCCAAGTTGCAAGTAGTATTTTGAACATCATATTGCTGTCATTGAGGACTTGTGCGACAATGGATGTCAATGGGGAACTTGAAGGGATTTGAAGAGCATATTGAAGTATTGAACTTGAGGCTTAAGGGCATGACTTGTTGAGGGAAATAAGGGCACAGCGCAGCGCAACACATCTGCAAAACCTGGAAATTCGGCTAAGGACTGAAAGCAGCTGAGAGCAGTTCCCAGCATTGAAAGCACCCAGAGCATAATGCTTTCGGTGGGATCTGCTTTCAATCCTTAGCCGAATTTCCAGGTTTTGCAGATGCAGGTGGGCAAGAGAAGAAGGACAACATGGGGGAGGAAAGAAGAGCTACAAAAAGGAAAGGAAAAAGACGCGATGAACTTATATAAAATTTCTGATGGGGGCCAATTCTGTCCGGTTGCCATATGGCGTGTGCGCAGCCACTATCTGCAGTTTGGAACAAGAGCAAATACAGGTAGATTTAGGAGCAAGAGCATCTCTCAGTCCATACACAGAGCAAATTTATGTATATAGATGCAAGAAAGATTGACTTTGAATAGATATCATCTCATTCATTTGGATTAACAAGCATAAAACCATCATGATAGTATCAAACCATTCCTAAGCCGTTACTAATATGATAAGTTAAAGATGACCACACAATTCTTGAATACTTACCTACAACTTGAAAGCAGCTCTAAGCACCAAACACATCATACGCCCGACATTCGAAAAGATCCCGACAGAGCAGTTTAATAAATAGGCTTGTTGGACGGTCGGGCTCTCCCAAATGTCATGGTTTGTCAATGTCATGCTGCATGCCCAGCTGCTGCAGAAGCCTGGATAGATTGGAAAAAGTGATGTGGCGTGTCTTCCCGTTGGTCCTTATAAGATATACATTACTGGAAATACTGAGAAGAGGAGAGTTGTCGAATCCGGTCATCTTCTGCGAGGATGAAATGAGATCTTTACATCATTGGGCCGATTGGTCCGGTCAGTTCTCATTGCGCTTCTCACTCAATACTCATGCTAATGTCGTATTCAGAGTCTGATCTGACGCACGGCGCACACTCGGCCTGAAGACACCAATCTCGATAAGTATGTGTAGAGGCCTAAATGGACTCCACTCCAGACCCTTTCCTTTCACCCTTCTAATCTAGTCATTTTAGTGAGGCGCGGTCTTCTGCAAAGCCTCACCGAAAAGGCCGCTCAATAGAGTTCTGTTTTCGCTTTGTCCCCGACGCACTATATATCCAGCACCGTAACAGCAATCGACTCAAAAATTTACCCCGACTGTTCTTCTGCCTGCTCTTCAAACCAAAAATGGTTTTCCAGGCTGGACAACCGCTCAAACTCACCGCCGTTCAGCCAACATTCCTTCTCACTATCACCTTCGGAGTCGTGGTCTATGGTTTGGTTTATTCAGCTTGGATGATTCTCCGTTGGTATTCCTTCAGACGCCATTCCGGTATTCCCGAAATCGAGGAATTGGGGAAGGTGCGTCGTTTAAAGCAGGAATTGGATGGGACGGCCATAATATGCGGTGGGAGGTCAGTTCAGATTTTGCTTGTTTCATACTGGAGGGATGCGGCATTCTGATTCCGAATCCCTATCCCCGTACTCTCATACCCGTGGTGATGCATATAGCATCGCCGGCCTCCTCACAGCCCGAGTCTGTGCCGATTTCTTCAAACAGGTTATCATTGTCGAGCCAGAAGAATGGTTAACCAGCGAAGATGGGATGCGTAGGTTTTGCTGGGAGCAGGAACATAAACGCACGCGTGTTATGCAATATACATCACTTCATGGTTCGTGCACTCAGTCTTAATGTCACAACCAAGCCAGGCCACCACTCATATCACCAAAACGGATGACGTCGTCGCTCTCTCATTTAGGTAACCAAGCTCTGTTGTACACCGGTCTTCAAAAGCTTTTTCCCGACTTGGATGAACAATGTCGATATTCAGGTTTAGGGTAAGTGACCGGGAGATTTTAGTCTTTCCTCTCTGTTGCGTGTTGAATGAATGGACCCGTCCTGTTTCTAGCGTGTTTCCAGGAGACAGGAAGAACAACTTCGCTGGGACGCTCATACCAGCTCCGGTTGATTCGTATGGCGGCAATCTGCCGAAAACAATCTATTCTGGGCGGGCAGGTCTTGAAACACTTCTACGGTATGTTTGTTGCATACATCATTTGAACTCTACTCATTCATGCACTCCTCCACTCGTTTGCTTACTCACTGTATGTCATTGTTGCTATGTAACCAGACGGCTGGTTCTTGGTCGAGGCAGTTATCCCAACATCACGCAAATAGCTGGAACGGTTGTTGGAGTTTTGCCGCATTCTAACGGCGACGCTTCTCATATTGGTGGGGTCAAAATTCGAAGACCGGACTTGACGATTGAGGAGCTTGATGCAAGTTTGGTGGTTGGTGCGTTTTATCACGCATCATTTCTTCTTCTGTTGGCCTTACTCGAATATCAACGCTTCATTTTCTATGAATAGATTGCACTGGACCAAATCGCGCTGGTATCAAATGGCTGTCTCAATCAGGCTATGGCACTACCAATGCTAATACTGACAGCAGCAGTAAGGTTGCTCTCCAGAACGCAAAAATCTCGTTTGACCAGAAGCTGCAATATTCTACACTCACATGCAGAGTCACCCCCGAAACCTTGGCGAAACTACCGATTCCCCCAGATCAGACGCCTGACACTGTTACGTTCACGTTATTAGAAGACGGTGTTGAGAATGGACGGAGGGTTCTTGCATTAATACGGGGAGATGGTAATGAAAGTCAGTACCACTTTGTGATTTTGACTTTAATGATGTTCACTTCCTTTTCAAATCACCGTCGCATTAGTTTCGCTCTTCGCCGGTCAATCCAGCGACGAATCTGTCAAATACGGGTCGCTCGATTCGATGCGATCATTGGCGCAGGATTTGAGAACATATCATAAACGCCCAATCCCGGGATGGTTGTACGAAGCTATTGATATCCTGGAGGAGGCTCAACCGAAGATACAGTTTTCCCATGTTCGCATTCGTGAGTACATGATTAGATTTCAAAGTGGTACATACATATACTAATCATTCATCGATATTTCTGCTTTCAGCACCCACCGCCTATGTTCAATATCATCGAACGGTAAACTTGCCGAGTAACTTCGTAGCGTTGGGTGATAGTGTGCTATCTGGTGAGTTCTTTACTTGGAGGTTGTTGATTATTTTCGTGATTCAAATCTTGATTTAAATGTTTAGTGGATCCCATTTATGGGTATTTAAATTTCTTCTTCATGCTCTTCTTCACGTATCTGATTATTCCGTGAATGCCAGCCAAGGATGTACCAAAGCTTTGATAGGCGCAGCTGTGCTGAACAAAGTCCTTTCAAACTCTATCAAGGCACCAGTGACAAACGACAAGCATTTACCGACAAATTTCTCAGAAGAGTTCTTCAAAGAGCATTTTGACAAGACAGATGCATTTTGGTAAGTAATTCACATTTCGAGTCCGAAGATATAATTTGGTCTAAATTTCGGCATTGCTCAGGCAACTCACACATTTACTGGGTATGCTTAGAAATAGGATATGCTCCACAGTCAAAGGACTATTATTAAATCTGCTTGCTAAAAACAGATTATGCGATACCCTGTACCACCCCCTTACCCGGAGAAAACCTGGAAGCAGGCAGTCTGGTGCGTTGGTATCTAAGAAGAGTACAAATTCTCGCTACCAAGGTGAGGAAATTTGAGTGATACACATCGAATTCAGCTTTTAAATGTTATCATTTTCTAGGACGCCCAAGCTGCGCGGGTGTTCTGGGATGGGGCCAATGGATTTGGCTCAGCTGTTGATATTCTTCACCCATGGCTTGTGCTGAAAACTCTTTTTGATACAGTCATTGGAGGATAGAAATGGGTCTAGAAATTTATAGCACTTGACAGATTTTTGATAATTGACAGGACATTTGCTTGATTTTCCTCAGGTTTTATGAGGAGACAGGATGTGTGACTTACATACATACATGGATGAGATTTGGTGGTGACCCTGTCGACTTAGTATATTTTCATGAATATATCTCAACGCCCAACCGCCGTTCTTAACGCCTTCTTAGCTCAGTGGTAGAGCGTTGCACTTGTACTCGGGCCATCTGGGTTCATGCAAAGGTCAGTCGTTCAATCCGGCTAGGAGGCACCGGTACGAAATTAGGTTGGCATTGCTATCCTTTTTTCGAGTGCGGATTTTTGTTTTAGTTGCGGATCATCTCGGTGTAATTACCTGTGTGCACTTATTGTTGCTTGGAATGGGTGATAGGAAAGATTTTGAGAATTCAATAACAGGAAATAAGCTTCCTGAAAACGGTTCTCAGTCATTGCACAACTTGAATGTAGATTGTACACCTTGAATGAATGAATGATCCTGCAGGTACAGTACATGACAGTAATGTCATTGTACATGCGTGTTCAATGCGTTACTCCAGGTTCCTCCTTCAACTTGTTACCCAAATCCAAGCGTCCTCAAGCGCCCATCTAATTTCAGGTACTGTGCGTGATGGTTCCTTGACTGTGACAGGGGTATCACGCTTTCGGCAAACTTTTAGCACGCAAACTGTGACAAGCTGTTTACAGCGAATCAGAACCCGAGCGAAAGGGTTTTTCCCTTGACCGATTCTTCCCTCCTCTCACCATTCACCTTGTTCTCACCCAATCCTCGCTGTTCACAGCGTTCATTACCTTGCTTACAGTTCACACACACTCTCTCCCACTGACGACCCGAATCGGTACAACTTTCTAAACTCCCTTCTCTCTCCGACTATCCGAATCTCTGGGTACGGTTTCTCAGGGCTGGACTCGTCAATTGTGGGTTCTACGTTTTGTTCAGCTGACACCACGTCGATAGATTGCTCTGACAGCAACGATAGGGCTCTGCCAGCTTGAACCCACGATAAGGCTACTCAAACCGACAAACGATTTTGTTTGAAACTCGACTACTACGGCAATCCCAAGCGAAATAAGGATAGGAATCCACTGGGATGACGGCTCGACCAACGACGAGTGCTGGAGGAAGACCAACCACAAGTGCGGGCGGTCAATCGGAATTTAGTGGATTTAGTAATGGATTCGAAGGGCATGGCGACTATCCGTACGACGCTAACGGGCAATACGTTGTCGGGCACAAATACTCACCACAGTATCCAAACCAATATGAAGGAGAATACATGGATGACGATGAAGACGAGGAAGAAGACGTATCAGAAGACGAAGATGTCTTCGCATTCGGCGTTCCAGAAGTAGAAGCACAACCGTCAATGGCGACCTCAACCGCTTTAGCCAATATGGCCGTCTATCCTTCTCCTGTATCCGACGCACCCTATCAGCATCCTCCTTCAACTACACAACAAACAGTTTCCTCACCGCCGTCTTCTCAGCCTCTCTCGTCGGCTGAAGAGTCAGGGTATCGAATGGAGAGACTTAACCTCGGACCGACGACACCTAGTACCCATCATTTATCGTCGAAAGAAGAAGAAGCAAGTATTTTTCCTACACCATCCACCTCGCCTTCCTCCCTCTCCGCCACCCCCTCAATCAAACTCTCCTTCTCTTCCTACCTCTCTACTGCATCCGTCGAAGAAGATTCCCCATTTCCTGAAGTCCGTGCTTCTGTATCCAACATTGATGACCCAGAAATGCCGGCGATGACATTCCGCATGTGGATTGTGGGATTGAGCCTGTGTATGCTCAGCGCTGCGTTGAATGTGTTCTTCAACTTTCGAAGCCCGGCGCCGAGTGTGGTGCCGAATGTGTTATTGTTACTGGGTTATCCGATGGGCAAGGGGTTGAGTTTCTTGTTGCCGATAAGGACGTTCAGGATTCCTCTGCCGAGGTGGCCAGCATGGATGAAGAAGAAGACTGCAGATTCATCATCTGTGGACTTCCCTTCTCCACCTCCGTCGTTCACGTTCTCGCTGAACCCTGGCCCGTGGAACATCAAAGAACATGGCCTAGTCTTCATAATGGGTAACGTAGCCATCTCGTCTCCGTACGCCATCAACGCCATTGTCGTCTCAGAAATTTACTACAAACAAATCTGGGGATACTGGTTCTCTCTCGTCTTGGTCCTCGCTACGCAGTTGACGGGATTCGGGCTTGCGGGTCTGTGTAGGAGGTTTTTAGTATGGCCAGCTAGTATGGTGTGGCCACAGAATTTGGTGGCGTGTACGTTATTGAACACGCTGCATGCCGAAGAAGAGGGCGAGGATCTGGAGGGCGATGAAGAGAGTAGGAGGTGGGAGGCAACTCAGAGCGGACAGCATGGTGTCGACGTCGGGGGCTTACCTTCGTCTTCAGCAATACATGAACCACATAAACCCATCAAACGAAGGAAGTTTGCCTCCGCTGCTCCGATAACCTTCCTATCCAAATTCTCTACATCTCTTAACCCATTTGCTCCTCAAGCTCCCGCTTCATCAAGCGACATCACTAATCTGAACAACCTTTCTACTCTTCCTACCCTACCGACGCTTTCTAACTTCACCGCCTTCTCCTCCACTCAGAAACGTCGTTCCCGCCGACCTATAACACGCTACCGTTTCTTCCTCTACATCACCCTCTTCAACTTTATATTCTTCTTCCTCCCAGGATTTCTTTTTACGGCGCTGAGTATATTCAGCTTTATATGCTGGGCTGTTCCCGAGAATGTGGTGGTCAATCAACTGTTTGGGGTATATTCTGGGATGGGGATGAGTGTGGTCACGGCGGATTGGACACAGGTGAATTCCTTGGTTGAGGTCGGAATGATGAATTGACAACATGCGTTTGCGCGCTCTTCCCATCACAGATCTCATGGATAGGTTCTCCGCTTATGGTCCCCTGGTGGGCCCAAGTCCACATCTTTGGTGGTTTCGTTGCGTTCTTCTGGGTGTTGACGCCGATATTGTACTATACAAATGTGAGTTTTCTTTCATTCCCTTTTCTTACCTTCGGAGTATCTTTGCTCGTCCTTTTCGGTCCTTTTTTGCGATCTTTTTCAAGGGTTTCGTTCGTCGAAAGTTCCTGTTCATGTTTCTTTCTTGAATGTTTTGGTTCTTTTACCTCTCTTCCTTCGTTATTTTCACTTTATGTAATTCGTGGTGACACAGGGTTGGAGATTGAGTCGCAGTCATTTTCCCCGCTTTTGGAGTGAGTAGTGATGGTGAGAGTGAGGGTTAGAGAGTCAACCGCCGTCCTCCTTCGTGGCTTTTCTCGTGGTGTGGCGCGGATTGGAGTCAAGGATAAAGTAGGATCCGGTTGGGATGAAGCAAATGGAGCAAAATTAGGGCCTTTCTCGAATGGGGATTAGGTCAGATCAGGTTAGATAGATTGGATTAGGGTTTGAGCTATGAGGTTGGATGGGGTCGCTGTAGGTGTTCCAATCGGCTGTCGGCGTTGGGTGGTCGGGCTTTGCGGAATCGTCGGTCCTTTGATCCTGGGCGATACAGGTTGATAAGCGTTATTCGCCATCTGACGAATGTGGTTCAACTACCTGTTTTCTGCATTCGAAGGTGCCGAATTGTGGGTGGACACCGCGGTTCATTTTATCAAAGTCGGTTACATCAAGTCGGTTGCATCTTATTTGCGATGCGGTGATGAGCGATCTTGATTTTGATTTTTCCAGGTCTTTATACTTTTTCTTTCTCGCTCGTGTACAAGTTATACACACCTTCGCTTTATCTGAGTTTATCTGACTGTTGTTCGCTCATTTGGGCTTTCGAGCTCGGTTTATCCTCTTTATCATCGCCTTCATCATTTTCATTACCCAATTCTTATCATCCTCGCTATATCTCTCAAAACATTGACCCTCCCATATGCAGTCCTGGGACCTCTCCTACTTCCCCATCTCCGACAACCAGCCATACGACCGCTTTGGGCTCCCATATAACATTACTCGTGTACTCACGAAAGATGATATTTTCAATCAGACGGCGTATGCAGAGTACAGTCCCTTGTATTTGCCTGCGACGTATGCTGTGAGTTAGACCTTTCTTCGTTTTTTCGCTTCGGCTAGAAGCTGGACAATATTGACAACATTCATTCCTTCCTCTCCTCTCCCTAATCAATAGGTCTGTTACCTGATCGCATTCGCCCTCTCCACCTGCGTAATCACCCACACCCTCCTCTACCACGGAAAAGCCCTACTCGCGGGTGTGAAGAGGATTAGAGTTGAGAGTGACGATATCCATGCGAAACTGATGCGAAGTTATCCGGAGGTGCCGGAGTGGTGGTGAGTACACTTCGTGTTAATTTGGGTTCACAGTTCTTGGTTTCTTGTGAGGGGAAAACAATTGTAGTGTAATGGTGAGGATGGGTCTCAGGAGGACGACGTTCGTAGTTTGGGTTTACTAGATGAGCTATTCTATCAAGGAGAGGAGATTAGATCATGATGATGATCCCACTGATGCCTTTTAGTGGGGTTGATAAAGTCTTTCTGCATTACCCTCTTTTGTTCTTTCTTTTCCTTCCTTGTCCTCCTTCTGCCCTCATCCTCACCTTCCTCGCCTTCTCATTCCCAGGTACCTCCTCTCTATCGTGACTTTCTTCAGCCTTGCCATCATCGCAGTTGAAGTCTGGCACGCCGGTGTTCCGATCTGGGCTCTCCTTCTCGCCATCGCGTTACCGGTGATTTATATCTTGCCGAGTGGTTTTATATATGCGATGACTGGGCAGGGGGTGAGTATTACAGACATCGAACTTATTCTCCTAAACTGACCTCGCCATTTCACTTCTCTCGTTCAGATAACCCTCAACATCGTCGCGCAGATCATCCCTGGCACCCTTCTTCCAGGAAACCCAATGGCGAACATGGTGTTCAAAGCCTATTCCGTACAGACTCTCTCCGAAGCAACGAGTTTTGTGCAGGATTTGAAGTTAGGACATTATATGAAGATTCCGCCGAGGGCTACCTTTTTGGGTGAGTTGCGATTCGACAGGTTTTTGTTTCCTCTGGGTCGGATTCGTTGGCACCTTTTCTTATGAGTCTTTTCCCTTACTAATGTTGTTCCTCTCCCGCAGTTCAACTAATATCTACCATCCTCGCCTCTTTTGTACAAGTTGGCATCAAACAGTGGATATTTGCTCACGTACCAGATATATGTCAACCAGGTCAAAAGAGTCAATTGACGTGTCCGCATAATCAGGTGTTCTTCACTGCGAGTGCTGTTTGGTGAGTTTCGTTTCGTTTCACCCGGCTACTTAGGTATTCTACCTCCATCTTGCTTCGTCATCTTCTGCTACCTTCGCGTAATGTCTCTCTATTCTCTCGCACCATAGCATTCAGCACTTCCCCGTACTTCCCCCTTTGTCACCTTACTTACGTCCTCCTTCCTACAGGGGTCTCATTGGGCCTGCGCGGCAATTTGGTACCGGTTCCATCTACCACCCGCACCTGTACGCCATTGCTATTGGTGCAGTCCTCCCTATCCCATTCTGGTTATGGCAGAGAAGATACCCAGGAAGCTGGATTAGATATGTGAGTACGCCGGTAATATTGAATGGGGTCAGCGCGATTCCACCTGCTACTGGTAAGTTGTTTGATCCTAATTGCCACGATTCGTCATTACTCACCAACTCTTGCTCACTCATGTTCTTCATTGAATAAATGATTGCTCTCAAACACACTAGGCATAAACTATTCGTCTTGGTTCGCAGTTGGGTTCATCTTCCAATACCTCATCCGAAAGCGCAATTTTGCCTGGTGGGCAAAGTTCAACTACGTTACGAGCGCAGCGTTCGATTGTGGGACGGTTATAAGTTTGATTTTCATTTTCTTTACGTTACAGGTGTGCTTGTTGTATCCTCCTTCAGTCATCTCTTCATTTGCTCTGCACAGTTCCCAAAACGCGGCACGATTTTCGTTAATTGGTGGGGCAACACTGTGTTCACTAACACTGCGGACTTTCTCCGCACGCCGCTCAAGGCGATTCCAGAAGGTGGTCTCTCATAACCAAATGCTGAATTTCTGCCAATCAACCGTTGGGATTTGCATAAATCTATTGCATTCTGTCGGTCTGTGGTGCGGTTGTTCGTCCGCGAACTCAAAGTGAAGAAGTTAGATGCGAAGAATGATCTTAAATGAACAAAAGCGAAGGAGACGGTGGACGAACAGATTTTTTCTTGGTTCTTGGTTATGGCTATCTAGTTTTTTAAATCTCAAGTGTTACAGTCTTTGGGCCTTCTTCAGTCGTTTCTTGGAAAGCCTGGGCGACAGAGCGCATTCGTGGTATCTTTGGAATGGAGAGAGGGAGTAAGGGAGTCTGGGATAGGGGGGGGGGGGGGGAATAGCAAGTGAGAAGAAGACAGAAAGCAGAAAAAGAGGAAGCAAGATTACGGACTTTGTTGTGCTGCAATGGACTATTAGCGGGTGTAAATCTGAAGTGAGTAGAGCCGAGCTCGGATAAAGGGCGGATCAGGTTCTCGCTACAATTCTTCCTTTCTCTTCTCGTATGTTCCTCTGAGCCTATAGTTTTGTGAATTCGTTTTTGTGTTCGTTTATCATTCATCTTTTTTCACCATCTCATTCATCTTTTAAATTTCCTTTAGATTCGTACACTTGGATCTGTCGCTTCGATGTTCCTTTGTCAATGTCCTTCGTCGATGTTTTCGCTAATGTCTGTTCAATATTGTTCCTAATCCACATGTTCGCCCTTCAATCCCCCAGCGTCGCTCACTCACCCTTTTATCACCTCATCTTTATACATTGAGTAGTACACTCGTATTGAGTTCTTACATTTATATCGCACTTACCAACTCTTCGTTCTCAATGCCTTCTCCGTCTGTCTTTGGGTTTCGGTTTGTCCCTTCCTTAGCACAAAATGTGCATTCTCCACTTCTCCCCCTTGCATAAGCTATCCATTGTCAATATTCATATCCTTTTACCATTTCTACTTCATCTATGAATTTTCCTTACCAGCATTGTCCTCATTCTTTACCGGCTAGCCTTGAATGATATATGTATGCTATGTACCAGATTAGTCTCCATTTCTTCAATTATTGCCAGCCCCTATCTTTAATGTTACCTTATCCTTGCCCTATCTTCTTCTTGCGTTGCCTTTTTCCCTTAGCTATGTACACTCCTGTTCTCTATCCGTCCAATTGCCCCCTCTGCGATGGCTCTCATACCCGTTTCAACCAATATGGTCTCGGCACCCGCAGTCAGATACCAAGTGCAAGGGACCTTCCATCATTATAGCAATCGTGTGCTTGTAGATCTTTTTCAACCTTTTTCAACAGCAATCTCTTTTTTGCGGTCATCTTGGTGTTGAAGTAGCAGAAAGAGAAATAGGCTAAGCAGCGTGAACTAAAACTTAACTGGCCAACGTGGGGATCGAACCCAAGACCTTCGCGTTATTAGCACGACGCTCTAACCAACTGAGCTAGTCGGCCAATAAAAGGTCGAGCATAATATTAGTTCATTTTCGTGAGAGCGCATTTTTGCTGTCAAACTACGTTATTTCTACGTTGTCTTATTTCATCTCTTAAGTGTTGAAGAACCCGTTTCGCTTCTGGAAATCGAGGTGAAAAGTGACATTGGAAAGCTGGCTTCGGACTTTGGAGTTGAGAGAATGAGGTTGTCAGTCGCTGGATAGGAAAGCGAGATCTTACTTACTTCAACATATCTTTCACTTCTTCTCGACTCCCGATGTTTGTATGGATTTCAGGCCCAGACTCGATACGCAAAGCCCACAAAATTGTGCATGTATTGATAAATAACGCATTGTCTGCAACATGTCGGCCGGCGCAGACCCTAGGTTCATCCAGCATCAGAAGAGTTGAAAATCAGTAAGGAAAGGAAATAAAGTCCACCTCCTCCCAAATCCATAAGCACAGTGTCCATCATCTTTTTCATACTCAGCTCGAAGTGTGAATATTTGGGCACTCGTTCCAGAGTCATGTCGCTGAAGAAATCGCTCCGGACGAAACTGGTCAGCGTCAGGGCCGTATATATCTTTATCGCGGTTCATTGACCTAAGGGAAAATGAGTCGGTATCATTATATGGTCCCCGAATGCGAGCATACCAGACATTTGGTATAATTGTTGTCCCTTTAGGAATGAAGTACCCTTCGTACCAGTCATCCTGTGAAGGTGATAAACATTTGCATATTAATATCCTGAGAGCGCGAATACCTCCATCACAACATGTGGTACAGCTAATGGAAGCGCAGGCTGCCATCTCAAGACCTGTTCGATCTCATTCAGTAGAGCGCAGGTACAGCATCCGAAGACGAATGAACCTCTTTAACAATTGCCCTCACATACGGAAGCTGTGCCATGTCAGCAAATTTTGGAGTTCGTGACTGACCCACTACACGGTCCAGTTCGATTTGTGCTTGCTCTTGAACGTTCTGGTGTTGGGACATGGCATAAAGGAAGAATGATAAGGAAATGCTAGTCTGATTCAGCGAATCAAGTTAGTTGAAGATCAATCAGGGAAGTTACTATCAACGTACAGTCTCAAGAGCACCAGCACTGAGTCGATATCAATCAATCTGTACTTGATTTTCCTAACGTGCATATATTGAGTTTCGACACTTACGCAAGAGTGACTGCAACCCAAGCATTCTCGACATCACTCAAACCGGTTGCTACTTGATCAGTCGCCAGACCAGCGCAAAGGGTCGACCGTTGCAGGTCATTCCGCACCTTTCAATATAGGTCTTTAAGATACCCTTCATACTGTGATAGGCTGCATTCGTCTCACCGCATCATTGTAGTACTGCTTGACCATCGTTGTGATGTGCTGAGAGTCTCTTTGCGCTTCTCTCTTCCACTTTGCCATTGCAGGAGGAAAATAATCCAAAATCGGAACAGCTTCGACAAGATAAGCTCCTGGACACGCAGCATTAGCGAATCGATGCGCCAAGTTACTGAGGGTCTCGAGTACATCCGAAGTAAGACGCAGTGTGCCAGTATCACACACATGAGGTGCAACAACTTGTGGTTGAGACACGTTATCAACTGATGGCTCTGGATTCCCAGAAGGAAGAAGATTTCTGCCGTATAACACAGAAACCATAGTGGAAGCCGAACTAAAATTCGTGACATGAATGAAAAAGAACGACGAGAATGATTGCTCTTACTTGTGGATTTTTGTAAGCAAAGGGGAAGACGTATTGCATAACAGATCATGAGTGAGAATAATTGATTCCTGTATTTGGACAGGTTGATATTTTGTGCTGGCTCGAGCGTGCAGGACTCTGTGACCTGCACGACGCATGGCCTTCCATCTAAAGAACACAGACGTAGACCTTAAGGTTTACAAAGAGGACAACGAAGCGCGTACGATTTTCCATATCTTGCAAATGGCATTGCTGACTGGCTGCCAAGGTATTCTGCGACGATAAACCTGGGCCTATCTGAATAGATCGCAGACCGACGCTCCAAGAGCTCTGTGGCTGCGGCTTTGGTGTTGAGTACGATGGTGTTTCGACCTGCCATATTGAGGTACACAATAGGACCTGGAATGAAAGATTAAGGCGATATTTGTCAAACATGTGAGTAAGATAATCGCAGGGAGGAAGGGGGAGCTGACCGTATCGGGACTTCAACTCATCAAAGGCGAGCCACATTGACCCTGTACCCAGTTGAAAGATGTTCCCCAAGATAGGTAACCCTCGAGGACCTGGGGGAAGTTTCTTGTTGACCCCCCTGCGCGAATTGAGGCCCATTCCGAAAAGAATGAGTACAAAAGTGATGCACAACAGAACGAAGAGTTCCATAAAGAATTGTGTATGCTATGTGAGAGTTGTGATAATGGAAAATTATAAATGGGGACGATTTCAAGTGCTATTGCGGATGGTATTACGCTCTTTATATACCACTCTTCCTGGTGCTTCCTTTCATCTATTGACTATGAATTACATAGAAGAAGATAGCGGGCACGGTATATCTAAGCTGTCTGAGTTCCAAGCCATGAGGTAGGACGATATGATGCTAAAGATTGATGGAGTGGTGGCATGAGATACTAACTACTCGTCTGCGAATAAAGGATAGCACCAGGAGTAGACATTCCTAGTTCGGTTCACATCACTAGGTTGTGCCAGATGAAACTCGCAGTTGTTTGAAGAAAAGGCAACTGGGTTAAACCGGCGGAAAAGAACTTCGTAAGCTTATGATCCAACAAATTACTCTATTACTTCTTCAACAATCCCATTGCAAGATCTTTATAAGAGGCAATAGGAGGTACCCGCGCACCAACAATCTTTGCAGCATCATCAAATCGTCGCATCTGCACCTTCTCGAAGAACAGTGGGTCTTGCTCAAAATTCTTGATCTCGGAATGCGAGAACGGGCCGCCCTTGGTATGCAAATAATCAATACCAGAGATTAGAACTGAAACGGAATAAATCGTATACCTGGAAAGTGAGGCTAAGCTTACTGGCTTCACTCAATGTATGGTGATACCCTTCTTCGACTGCAGTAAGATATCTTTTGGCAACGACATGGTCTCGGACCAACTCCCACACCTCGGGCGAGAATCCTAGGGAAGCGAGGTAGAGCCCACCAATTATGTCATGTCCGTGTTTTCCCACTGACTCACCAGAGGGAAGAAGCATGTTGGTGCCTGTTTCTGGGGGTGGAAGGTCGAGCGGAAACGAAGAGGAGTGGATTTGAGCATCGATGATATGTTTGGGAAGTCTGCAAGCTGTGAATAACCAACCTGAAGAACTCGATACAAGAGAAGGGAACGCACATTTGACCGCAATCATGCAAGAGAGCAGCTAGTACCGCTGGTCGAGGACCACGGTTGTCAGCTAAGTAGTAAAAACTCTGAAGTAAATCCCATACTCGCATCATTTGAGCCTGGACTTTCGATAATCTCAGTATATGCTTGACCATCTGTGCCGATGACTACGCACCAGCCTGTTTAGCGCAATACGCTGCTTGAAGACAATGCTCTATCTGTGAAATAGACTCGCCAATGTAATCTCCTTCACTTGATTCACCACATAGTTGATGAAGATTCAAATCGAATGACGAAGAAATGAATGCCAAAAGAACGTTATGAGAAATACTTACCCGTACTCTTCGAGAATACCAAAAAGATGATCGATGATTTGGATGCTTTCGAGGCTGGTGAAGCCCCCTTGAAAGGTGTGGGATGTCATTGTATTTGTTCCCACTGTCTGCAAGCTAAAAATTCATATAAGTGAGAGTATTCAACAGAAACATGAGAAAATAAGTTGACATTAGAGGTCAGTAGTACGAGGGAATTAAGATCGGACAGACAGCCTAAGTTTGCCAGTGGAATCGACATCATGTTACGTAATGTTCTGCAGTTCCGTAAATTTAAATTATGTAACTATTCTAGTACTAGTGGGTTCGTTCGTCGTACATGGTTGCATTTTTTCTGTAGTAAATATCATTGATTCATGGATTTCGTTATTAACCACTACTGCTTTCTCTTGCAACCTTACAACTGTCAGCCAAGCCTCAACATACTGCTTTCGACCTTTACGCATTGTCTCTTTCTCAGCGTACATGTGGAATCATGCAACTTGAGAGGTGTGCCTTGTACCTTCTCAATCGCTAGCAATCTCATGTTCCCTCTTTCTTGACTCTAGTGAATCCGCTAAAAATAGCCATTTAGCCTTGGATGAGCACACAGTACACGATTCCATGGAACTGTCAATCATCTTGCCTATGAAACGTCGTCTCTGAGACGTACAGTCTGAGATATCACTTGATGAACGCAACGGTCCCGTCGAATCATCAATCACACATTCCAAATCACCGTGTCTACTCGCTTTTCGGCCCCCTGGAGAATTCCTATCGTCTGATCCTTTTGGTCTTCTTTGGTGCGTTGTTCTTGCTTGTGTCCCTGTATTAACATTTTGATCGACCTTACTTCCAGGATCGAGAGAGCCGTACGAACAACTGTATCGGACATGTTCAGGTCTTTTTGCCAGTCCCTGAATTGCCAAGTCAATATCCCAGCTCAACCTTGTCCAAATCTTTGAAGAGGGTGAGATCCATTGTCGTTTGAAGGCGAAAGTGTCTACGGCGAGTGATTCTATTACATCTCTGAATGTGAATGGCTTTTCATAAAAGGCAACAGAACTAATGTTCGATCTCGAGCGTGCTTCCATCGTTGCTCTACGTTGACATGGTCCGACTTACCCCACTCCTCACATTTGCCTTGAGTGTCCTACTGGTCTCCGCGTCGCCGGTTAAACGAACACTGGCAAAGATCCAGTCGGATATCACTAAAGTCGACGCGTTGATCTCAACCTGGGATAACAGTGTCAACGCCTTTAAGGGTACTCCCAATCAAGCCAATGTACGTCCAAGTAAACGTCACACACTCTCTGCGATTCTGTAGGCTGAGTGTATTACTCTTTAGGCCATTCACTCCGCCGCAGTCCAGCTCGTCTCAGCTCTTAATCAAGCTACAATCGATACCAAGGTATGCATATCAAATGTTTCTACTGACTCTACATACGGCACAGCGCATATTATTTTTTTTGACGACAAGAATCACAGGCGACCAGCCCTCTAACCACCGACATGGATGCGCTCGTCCTCCTTGGCCAAATCGAGAACTCTTCGCCCACGCTTGTAGGCGGTCTAACTCAAATATCCGAAAAATCTACATCTTTTTCTGGAATCCGGGGGGCTACTGCAATCGCGGAGCAAGACATTGGCGATCTGCAGAGTAGCACCGCGGCTTTCTTGAACGCTATCAGTTCCATTACTCCTGTGAGTCGTTCGTGATAATATCGTTCAGTAATACTGTGAATGACTGGGTACATGTTATAGGCGGAAGTCGTTTCACAAGCTACCCAATTTGCTGTTACTTTGAACGACGCATATGCTGATGCTCTGACTAATCTTGCAAAATAAGTTTATGTGATGGGGAATAACAATATCGGTAAAGATCTATGTATCAGTACAATTCGACTCAACCACCCATTAAATGGAAGGATTTATTATCTTTGCTCATTTGATGTCAGTTTTCGACCAACTTTTTTCGATGAATCCTGGTTTGGGTAGTCGCCAGATAGTCATGACCCGTCAAGGAGATCTTGTCTGCCATTTATTAATAGCGAATAATAACAAAAAGTTCACAGTTTTTGATCACCGAAGTGCCTTAGAATGACTATAATCCAGTAAGTTCCTTCTTGGACACTTATCATCCGCTGTTGGGCCGCTCTTTTAAATCCCCCTCTGTCAGACTAAGGTATTCACTTCACACGACGGCCGGACGACGGCCGGGCTGAGCCTAAGTTCGTGTAATCATTTTGCAACCTAAGTTGCAGCGGCAGTTCAGCTTTGTGATCCTTATGAACAGGATCCCAACCCATATAGACAGATAAATCAACATTTATGATATGGGTAGGATCCTGGATCACTGAACTCTACATCTGTTTTCGCAGCTGCCCGTCACCGCTTATAATTTACATAGTCCCTATTTGGTACAGTATATTACGCTTTGACTTGTGAACAATTAACGCGTGGGCGCCAAATAACACTCGCCCAAAGTCTCAAACTGAGACTATTAGTCGCCGGTTTCATGTTTCATCACAGGCTCTTTGAGTTGGGTGGTATTTCTCCAGGCTGCAAGGAAAACCGTCGCCCGGATGTCCTGGAACTGATTAAGGTTGGTTTCGTTCATTTGATTGTCAAGTCCAGCCAAGGTAGAAGATTCATGTCCGTTGCATGCCTTCGCTTGGCCTCGAACGATGTAGAGCTTTCATCCCCAACAACTTCTAAACTGTCGAGCAACATATATCCTGCATATATGGCTGGAGACCATCACACTTGACGACATCAAGTCAGATAAAATGGTAAAACCTGAATAATCACGAATAGTAAAAAATATTAACCATAACTTGAGACACTTTGAATTGGTTTATGGAATAATAAAGGGTACGCCGCTCATTGGATCGAGACGACGAGTCCTTGTATATTGTCGAAGAACGCTTGCTGAGCGGTGCCGCTTGCAATATTTCTGATACAAACGGCGAGCGCTAGCCAGGAGCGGTCATTTTCGTGATCAACTATGCTCACTGACGGGTTGTGGGAGTATCCTGGAATCTGCTTCTATTGGCGCATGCAAGTGGATTCACTCGAATCACCGGATTGTCACCTTGCTTGCCATGGTCCTTTCTTCCTCGATATTATTAGCGCGCGCGAAAATCGTCTCACGACCCTGGGCCTAATTCCCATGGTCTGCGGTTTGGGTACCATTGTTTATACGGTAACTGAAATCAGCTGTGGAGTAGCCAGAGCTAAACTCTGGTATGGACCAGAAGTGGTTTTTGCCAGGGAAGAGCACAGAGAGGGGGGGGGGGGCTAGCAAAGTTGCGAAGACTGTTCAAGCCTGAGATTGACAAGGTTGTAGAGTTGTACAATATAATTACATGTATTACCTTTCAATGTCTAATTTGTGAAGGTTGTAACTAAGATTATTTTGGTATCGAACCCGGTGTCGATTAATATGGTTAAAGCAGTTGCCCAGGCAAGGTTTGTGTCCCCAGGGGAGGCAACTAGTGTACAGATAAACCTGTGATAATTACTAACATGAGCGCTAAATGTAAACGCTAGACTGACGCATTTGCCTGCCGCACAACATTCCCTTACACCTTCGTAGTGAGCCTCAGGGTCCTCTTTCACTTTCAGGTCTTCAGGCTCAATACAACATGCTGCGCGTGCCGGTATGCACAGCTAGCTCTCGTGGTATCTACCACCTGGTTGTTTTGCGCCCCAGATGCACACATCCCTTTCTACCGACTACCCTCATTCGTAATACGCGTTCATTTACCGGAGTAGGCATATCTTTTCGAACAAGGACATACAGCACTCAATCAACACCACGAAAGTCTTCAGAGCCAGCTAAACCTGGGATTCTTTCCCGCTTCTTCCCTTCCGGTCCATCCGTAACAGCATCATCTTTCCGCAAAATAGTAGCATTAGCGAAACCGGAGCGGAAACCACTTACCACTGCTGTCGGCTTACTCCTCTTATCGTCTTCTGTCACCATGTCTATACCATTCACAATCGGGAAGCTCATCGACTTCTTCTCTTCTGTTAACCCGGTAAGTCTCTCGGATTCCTCTTGCATTAAACTTCTCCTTAATTGAACAGCAAATTCCTCTTGGTCTTTCGATATGGCAAGCTTCAGGCGTTCTACTATTCCTTTTTAGTGCCGGTGCAGCCGCAAATGCAGGACGCACGTACCTCATGAGGATGTCAGGTTCGAGTCTTTGACATTTCTCATTGTTTGCTTCGTTCATTTTTTTATTCTTACAGGACAGCGGATAGTAGCGCGACTACGTGAGCAGACATACAGCGCGGCTTTGCATCAAGAGGTTGAATTTGTCGAGCGCGGCGAGGGAGACGTACTTAGTCGGTTGACCGTTGATACCACTATCGTGGGTGAAAGGTGCGAATCAGTTTGTCTCTCCTCAAATCCGTACTGATCTTCTTCAGTGTCACACAAAACCTTTCGGACGGACTGCGTGCCATCGTTATGTCATCCGTTGGGTGTGAGTCCTAATCACCTTGTCCACCCGGAATTTATACCAACCGTTACCCAAGTGGGAGCCATGTTCTATCTATCTCCAACTTTAACAACCCTCATGTTATGTGTCGTCCCCCCTGTCTCTTTCGGTGTGGTGGGTTCCCTCATTCTGTACTCCCAGGTTCTATTCAACACTTTCTCTGACAAATTGAAAGGTATTCTACGGTCGCTACCTCAAACGCCTTTCCAACCGCACCCAAGAAGCCATGGGTGAAATGTCCAAGCACGCCACGGAATCTCTCTCCGCACTGCGAACTGTTCAAGCATACAACGCTCAGCCGCAAGAAGAACAAAAGTTCCATGAAAAAGTCACTAATGTCTTGAATCTAGCCAAAAAGGAAGCAGTTGCGAGTGGTATATTCTTTGGAAGTACAGGATGGAGTGGTAATGTTACGATCCTGGCGCTCCTGGGATATGGTGCGTGTTTGTCACCTTGCTTGGATCCTACGAATAATCTTTTTCTTACTCTCCTTCTTTCTTCGTTCTTCGTAGGTGGTTCACTCGTTTCGCAAGGAGAAATAACCGTCGGGGACCTCACTAGTCTTCTTTTATACACTGTCTACGTTGGAAGTGGTTTGCAGATGCTAACGTGCGTAGCTTTCTGTCTGTCATGATGAATCTACGCTAAACTAGTAAACGACTTCCAGATCATTTTTCGTGCGTTCTTTACTTTGACTAAATCTTTCCCGTCAACATGAAATAATGGGTATCTGCCCTAGTCGTCCATTATGCGCGGAATCGGCGCAGGCAATCGAGTATTCGAACTACTAGGCCGTGAACCCGCGATTCCCACAAATTCCGGTGTAGTGCTCGACCCACATCGCCGTGGTCCCGTGAGATTTGAGCGTGTAGGATTTGAATACCCGAGTCGGCGGGGCGTTGAAATCTTGAATGATTTCAATTTGGAGATCGGCGTTGGAGAAAGCGTGGCTATCGTGTACGTTGATTCCAGAACTTGCTCGGAAAGAGCAGATATTAACTGACCAACGAACGATTGTCATATAGAGGAACGAGTGGAAGTGGCAAATCATCTGTCCAATCCCTGCTTCTACGTTATTACGACCCTGTCAGAGGGAAGGTCACCTTCGATGGACAAGGTACGTTGCCATTTGAACCTTTCTTACTGGTTAACTCTTACTAAAAAAAACACCATGACAGACATTCGGGAACTCAGACTAGACTCCTGGAGGAACGCAATAGGAATTGTCCCTCAGGACCCTGTCCTGTTCAGTGGCACAATTGCTTCTAATATCGCTTTCGGTAATCCCACTGCTACGCGAGAGCAAATTGAGGATGCTGCGAGAGAAGCCAACTGCGAGTTTGTATGGGGAATGCCAAAGGGTTTCGATACTGAGAGTAAGTGGTAACCCGGGTTACAGTTCATACACATGACCGTTAAAGGACCGTTTCCAGTTGGTAGACTCAGTCTGAGTGGTGGCCAACGTCAACGTCTAGCCATTGCTCGAGCATTACTTAAAAAACCTGCGATCCTTGCTCTAGACGAAGCGACCAGTGCTCTAGATGCAAATTCCGAAAATCGAGTCAACGATGCTGTCGACAAGATTCTTAGAAAGAGACAAACCACTTGTCTTTTCGTTGCACATCGGCTTAGTACGATAGCGAGGGCTGAGAGGATTGTCGTTTTAGAAGGTTCATATCTCGCTTTCTTACCATGATTTACTGCTGACGATTCTTTCAACAGGTGGACGAATAACGGAATCGGGAACTTACCGCCAACTAGTACGATACGTCTAAAGCCTTCGCGATCGATTACTAACATCTTTGTTCGTGCAGGTAAACGATCCGTCCTCGCGATTTAGGACGTTAATGGCAGAACAACTCCATGCCGCTAGCACCCAGCGTCCCATAACGCCACCTCCTAAACCTGCTTTGGAAGAAGCGGAGGTAACAGAGCAAGTAGAGGAGGTTGAAGCCGCCAAGAAACCACCTCCGTCTAATAATAAGATATAAGCTAAAAGCAAAGAAGCACTCGACTCAACACCTAGATCTTAATTATCTTGGAACCATTGTTGTATCATCATCATTTATATAGCTTACAGGACTTTCAGGTCTTGCACGCGATTCGTGCTTCAATAATTCCACGCTATCCTACATGACCCATATTCCATCGATCTCAGAAGATTCTATAAGAAAAACGATGTCGAATATGATTCAACACGTTGAACCCTCATGGTTGATATCTCTTTACTCTTTAACAGCACCTGAACAGCAAACCGACGATTTGGATAATTCACTTCCCTGCGCATTTGACTCACAGCCTGCGCATTGACTAAATTTATCGTAAATCGTACACAAAGACCAAAATGCAATTCGGGGACCCTCCAACCTTAGACTCTTCGGCTCCTTCTTTCGCTTCATCAACCACCTCATCGTCACTGAGCAGAAAAACATCTGTTTCCTCGCATACAGAGATTGAGATCCCTATCGCACCCTCCAACACCTCATCGGACTTCTTTGAAGTACAGCATACGATGGCAATGATACACGAGAATTTGAACGCTTTCGAGGTACGTAGAACGATTGATTGCTGAGAAGTTCCGAGAGCTGACGTTACGAACCCAACAGGAAAGCCTGCGAAACATAACTAACGGCCAACTCGATAACAGCGAACTGGACAATGAACTCGAAGAGTGTGTACTTTTCAAACGGTTCGGGGTTGCATCGTGTCTTAGCTGAATTTGTGGCGCTGTGTTTGCCATTTACTTGCTTTGTAGAATCCGCAAAGCTCTTGCCCTTATCAAGGAAGATCAAGTCCACGGGACTGAGGAGATAGATTGCAAGTATCTTGTATTGCATCTTCACGCTCAAATAATTCACTCATAGGGTTGTCCTGGGTACAGTGCTGATGAAAAATTTCATCGAAGAGAAGGCCTTGGAGAGAATCAGAGAGCAGGGTACGTCTGCGAGACTGTTCAAGTACACTGGGCTCACTTACGCCATTTCAACCAAGTGAACAAAGAAATAGAAGACAACATGGATATGATAGTCAAGGAGGAAGTTCAAGCGTACCTCCAGAGCACAATTTCATCACAATTGCAGCAAGAGCTGCGAGAGCGTAAGAAGGAATTGGATGAGGTTCATCGAGATCTCCATAATTCGTATGCTGATTATTTATATTTGATTTTGGGCGGTTTGCTGACCCTATGTTTTCGTGTAGCGAGAGCAAGAGATTGAACTCTCTCCTCAACGAGCGAAGCATTGATGAACCGCTGCACACCATCTATTGTTCTGACGGAAAGATCAGCAAACACTTTCCAAAGACAGTGCATGAGCTCACCAGTTTCGATGGTCAGTCTCTCAAAAGCCCAACATGTCAAGGCGATAAACTTACCAGAGATCTTCTGTTGCCAACTTAGCGGATACCTGCAAGACTTTGGTCACAGACTACGGCATTGAAAGCCCGGAGGGTACCTCGAAGCGTGGAAATCTAAACCGATTCATGGTTTTTTGTGGTTTACAGTTATCCATTATCAGGACCACATCAGCCTAAGTCAGTTTTTGCATACTATGGAGAGTCAAGCAAGACAAGACGCCGGGGAATCCGAGTCAACATTGAATACACACTCGACTTGATGTACTCACCTGGCTACTTCTACCTGGATCGTATGAAAATAACGAGTGGGGGGGGCACCTTCGAGTACTGTGTACGATTTCATGACCAAGAGTCCTAGTCAGTATCAACAATGTTGTATGATCTATTTTCTACGATGTATAGTGCGGGTATATACATATATACACATGATTTGGCGGGCATACACAATTAGAAAGTAACAAAGGTATACAGAGGACATCATGGAGCTTGAATGAACAGTAAAAGCCTAGTTCAATGTATCTATCCTTACACGAATGCGAATGTGATTGACGGAGATTGAGCAATAGACCTCTCGAAATAGACATAAACACTCACTTGATCAGTGTGAGCACTGAGAATACATCAAGGATTCCCGCCCGAGTTGCTTTCTTCAGGAAGATAAAGTTCGGCGTGGTCTTTTGATGTGCCAAATTCAGGATAGAAGTCTCGGATGACGAAGTGCGAAATGATGCATACGACTGTTGTTTGGATGAATTGTACTTTTGGATGTACTTGGCATCTACAAAGCGATGAATGGATAAGCTGGGGGTCAATAAGGGTCAATAATCAAGTGAGGTACCTGAAATGCTTGAATAACTTGGATGGTTTGGGAGGTAGGCTTGTAATGATCGCGAAAGTAGGCGACGCCGCGTTTATCATCTAGGAGCAATCTTAATGCTTGCTTTTAGGGGAGAAAAACATGATGCAGCACCACCATCCTGAGGCCGTCCTTGAATCTGAAAAAATCAGTTTGGTGATACACCAATACAACTCAGCGGAGTAAGAAGGGCTGAGCGCCAATGGAACACGCACAGTAGATGATGATTCGGCTGCATTTTCGTTTCCTGAAACAAGATGTGAGCAAATATGCGCATATATTGAGATAAAATATACCTTCTGCCTTTGAATCGGAAGACGATTTGCTGCATAACAAAAATCTATTCCAGTGGTTTATATAAGAGCGACCGCAAAATGCATACCTGTTGGATGGGAGAATTTCCTTGGGCAAAAGAGGAAGAATGTACTGGTTCATCCAGTCATTAGGACACTGGAGGAGGTTTGATCCCATCAAGTGCGCAAGGCTGGTACAGTGCGACTCTGAGTTCCGTTCTGTGTCGACGAGGGTATCGAAAAGGATAGGTTCAAGTAGAACGCCAATGATGGCTTGCTTTTCACGGAATGAAATAAGAGAATTCAATTCTTAAGATATTCCAGCGAGGATCAAGTAAAGCTGGACGGTACCTGAGACGGACTTTGAGGAAAAGTCTCCACAACCCAGTCGTTCATGATTCTTTCTCCTAGTTCCCTGGCGCCGTCGACGCGATTTTCTCTAATACGATTGCAAAGTTTTTCCAGGAGCGAGTCCTTCAGCATATTGAGCAAGGAAATTAGAGTTATAGAGAGGAGCGCGTAAGAAGGCAAGGCGACTAATAGTCTCAGTTTGAGACTTTGGGCGAGTGTTATTTGGCGCCCACGCGTTAATTGTTTACAAGTCAAAGCGTAATATACTGTACCAAATAGGGACTATGTAGATTATAAGCGGTGACGGGCAGCTGCGAAAGCAGATGTAGAGTTCAGTGATCCAGGATCCTACCCATATCATAAATGTTGATTTATCTGTCTATATGGGTTGGGATCCTGTTCATAAGGATCACAAAGCTGAACTGCCGCTGCAACTTAGGTTGCAAAATGATTACACGAACTTAGGCTCAGCCCGGCCGTCGTGTGAAGTGAATACCTTAGTCTGACAGAGGGGGATTTAAAAGAGCGGCCCAACAGCGGGTGATAAGTGTCCAAGAAGGAACTTACTGGATTATAGTCATTCTAAGGCACTTCGGTGATCAAAAACTGTGAACTTTTTGTTATTATTTGCTGTTGATAAAATCACACACAAGATCTGGTTTATAGGTCATAACTGTCTGGCGACATCAAATGAGAAAATATAATAAATAAGTCCATTTAAGGAGTGGTTCAGTCAAATTGTACTACTACATAAATCTTTATGAATATTGCTATTCCCCATCACACGAACTTACTTTGCAAAATTAGTCAGAGCATCAGCATATGCGTCGTTCAAAGTAACAGCAAACTGGGTGGCTTGTGGGATGACTTCCGAGTATAGAAAAGAAGACTAGTTTGGTCCCCGACGGTCATTTCTCCTGAACCACCTACGAAGAACGAAGAAAGAAGGAGAGTAAGAAAAATATTATTCGTAGGATGAATCAAGACAAACACGCATCATATCCCAGTAGCGCCAAGATCGTAACATTACCACTCCATCCTGTACTTCCGAAGAATATACCGCTCGAAACTGCTTCTTTTTTGGCTAGATTTTAGACATTGATGACTTTTTCATGGAGCTCTTGTTCTTCTTGCGGCTGATTGTTGTATGCTTGAACAGTTCTTAATGCGGAGAGAGTTTCTGTGGCATGCTTGGACATTTCACCCATGGCTTGGGTGCGGTTGGAAAGGCGTTTGAGGTAGTGACCGTGGAATACCTGTTTAGTTGTCAAAATGGAACTTAAAGTACAGAATGAGGGAACCCACCACACCGAAAGAGACCGGGGAACGACACATAACATGAGGGTTGTCAAAGTTGGAGATAGGTAGAACATGGCTCTCACTTCGGAAATGGTTGGTATGAATTCCGAGTGGAAAAAATAATCAGAACTCACACCCAACAGATGACATAACGATAGCACGTATTCCGTCCGAAAGGTTTTGTGTGACACGGAAGAAAATCAGTACGAATCAACTTCGCACCTTTCACCCACAAAAGTGGTATCAACACTCAGCCGACTGAACACGTCTCCCTCGCCGCACTCGACAAATCCAACCTCTTGATGTAAAGACGCACTGCATGTCTGCTCACGTAGTTGCGCTACTATCTGTTGTCCTATAAGAAGTTGAACCGAGAAAATAGACGAAGGAAGTAATGAGAGATGTCAAAGACTCGAACCTGACATCCTCATGAGATACGTGCGTCCTGCATTCACGGCTGCACTGGCACTAAAAGAGAAATAGTAGAACATCTGAAGCTTGCCATACCGAAAGACCAAGAGGAATTTGCTGTTCAATTAAGGAGAAGTTTGATGCAAGAGGAATCCAAAAGACTTACCGGGTTAACCGAAGAGAAGAAGTCGATGAGCTTCCCGATTGTGAATGGTATAGACATGGTGACAGCAGATGATAAGAGGAGTAAGCCGACAGCAGTGGTAAGTGGTTTCCGCTCTGGTTTTGCTAATGCTACTATTTTGCAGAAAGGTGTTGCTGTGACGGATGGACTGGAAGGGAAGAAGCGGGAAAGAATTTCAGGTTTAAGTGACTCTGAAGACTTTCCTGGTGTTGATTGAGTGCTGTACATGCGATTGTGGGCCACTGCACCACCGTGCATGGCAAAAACTCGGCTCCTTCCTTGAGGGTTATTGAATATTATGGAATCAAAAAAATGGGGGCGCCTTTCAGGTGCCGACATTGATTTTTCGAAAAGCTCAATAAAAGTGAATTTACATAAACTATTTATGGAGTAACAGGGAGTAACCAAGTGAGACGAGAAAAAGTAATCGTGACAGAGGGTCACAGTCCCGTGATATCCCGTGCCGGTCACAAGAAATCAATACAATTCAACTCAGTGTTACATTTGGCCAAATAAGGTGAAACTACTACCATAAAAGGAAATTAAAATTGTATGGAGCAGCATATATAAGGATGATACTTCCATAAACTACAGTCTTGTAATGTCCTTGTTCAAAAAGATATGCCTACTCTGGTAAATGAATGCATATTACAAATAAGGGAAGTTGGTAGAATGGAATGTATACATCTTGGGTGCAAAACATCCAGGGAGCAGATACCACAAGAGCTAGCAGTGCATACCAGCATGCACTGCATGTTGGGTTGAGCCTGGAGACCCAAAAGTGAAAGGACACCCTCTAATGCTCACTACAAAGTGTAAGGGAATATTGTGCAGCAGTCTGGCATTTACATTCAGCGCTCATGTTAGGATAGGATAGGATAGGGATATCAATTATACTAGCGAGGTCCAATTCCCAAACAACCAGTTTACCATGTACTGTACAATATTACAAAATGTTGTACAATAATGGAACACACATATCTAATACAGGGGGGCGATTATGTTTATCCATGTCCTGGTTTGTCACAAAGCGTCGGAGACGGGGTGACTAAGCGGAGCAACGGGGTAAGCGGCAGAGCGGGACGACGGAGCAAGCAGTGGAGGCGGAGCAACTGATCAGAGCGTGGACAGACTGGTCCCAAGATAATGACAGAGTTATATTAGTATCGTAGTTGTAAGTACTAGTAAGTAG
>MU795348.1:0-27953 GCA_027886305.1 Lentinula aff. lateritia | reverse complement strand
AGTTTGAGAATAAAGAAGGTGGCGGAAGCCGGTAGAAGGAGAAGGGTAACTGATGGATCAGTAATCGATGAAGGGGGTCAGGTGGATCAGTAATCAATGAGGGTTTGACAATGGTGGGATGTGGAAGTGATGGAGTGATGTATCGTACAAATAAGGGCATGGAGACGGTGAGAAAAGGAAAATGATAGGGGCTACGTACTTCATGACAGAAGTGCTCCCAACTGCTTTTGGGCCCTTAGCCGAAAATACAGGTTTTGCAGATGACATGTTGAGATTCATGGGTAGTGAATTTGCAGAGGTTACAATGCAGCCTCGGCTACTTTGCCTTCTGAATCTCTACTCAATTACGAAGGCAAGGTGTGCTAATGTCCTTGTTACATGGATCCAGACTACTCAGGTAGCCCTTGCAGAACCATCTGATCAGCATGACACTGACTCGAGGTTTCCGATAAGATTTTACCTCCACCCGACATTATGATGTGGAGTTTCAACACCGGACATGATACAGAACACAAGTTGGAATCATCCATAACATTTACTATTGCCATGATAGTGCAAGTAGAAGTAAATCCATGACAATGGGTGAGGAGCACAAGGAAGAACTTGTGGATAGGTCTGTGCAAGTGATTTATACTTCTTGTTCAGAATGTTCAACATTCAACATCTACAAATATCTCTTCATAGGACACTGCTAGCAAGCACGACAAGAGTGTTCAACTCCATCACTGTTAGTAGTGAGAGGTAGTGAGGTGATTGATTTTTCGGGTTCCTTGTATACTGACCAGGTCCTGTTCTTCAGGATTCACCCTAAAAAACGGCTCGAAGTATTAAAATGTGATGTCCAAACGCTCTAGTAACACCAATGACACTGCGTATAAGGTGCGCATTAAGCTTCCAGGTTTGAATATTCAATAAATTTTAAATCATGATTCATAAGATTCAGAACATCAAGAACTGCGAAGTGCTCAAGCTCAATCCTTGAAAGGAGTCACCATTTTTTGCCAATGACCATGTAACGCAAGTTATGATCCTCCTTCAATGCAGGAGAGATCATGCAGCTCGAGGGAAATTGAGAAGCTGATCCGGTCAACTTGGTACATTGTAGGGGAAGGCTAGATTCCAATACTTAAAAAAGTCGGATTGAGATTTGGAAAGTAACAATGTACTGCTCATTCTCGAAAGCAAGCCTTTACTCCAGCATCCTGCAGAATTCCTTTCTTCTGAGGATCACCTGATGCTTTGTTCCACGAGCTGTGAGATTGTTTCTTCCCTTTCTCTCAGGCGAAGTTCGAGATTATAAGGTGATCCCCTCTCCTAGTCGTCCGATCTGACATCCAACGCACTGAAAGTCTCAAAGTTGATTACTGACATCTTTCAACTGCCTTTCTTCTGTAAGTACGACAAGCGGGAGCCCACATAATGGCGCGACAACATAACACACTCTCCATCCTCCTCACATCGCAACCGATTTCAATCTTCCGATGGTCCCAGTTTCCTCCCTCGTATGAACTCAAATCCAGCCGATGCGCTTTTGCTCAACACGATAGCGGTGCGTGTTTGGACAGAGAGTATCAGGCTCTGCAGAATGAATTCACCATTCAGTGAACCCATCGTCGGCTGGAAGTTTGATTCCTGGAACATCGAGCTATTCAGTTCCAATGCACCAAGTAGGGTTGTTCCTTGCGACGTTGAAGGTGTGCAACGACATTTGAATAACAAGAAGAAAGAACCACAATACAAATCGCTCACTCACCCCATCTCAACTCCCACATGAGCGGCGATATCCATTCGCCATTAACGTCTCGGACCCATCTTAGCAGAGGATATCCGTACATAATGAGATACGCTTTCATACCCCAATACAACTGATCGTTCCCGTCCACTTCTTCGACCCAGTGGAAGAGCTCAGATTGGAGAAGTAGAGCATCGACGTCACTGGCTTGTACTTGCCCAGCCGCCCAGGCGTTTACATCTTCTCGATGTGAAAGAAGTGGAAGATGATAGAGGAGATCGACCAAAGGAAGTAATGAACGACGCAGAGCAGGTCGAATCGTGATTGGGAATGGGAAACCCTTCGGTAGTGGATATCCGTCATATGGAGGAGCAAGTTCCGGCAACTGCTGGTAACAGGACATGGTACTCAGAAGATTCTGAAGCCACTCCAGGGCGAGGTGGCGCATAAAAGGTAACGCGTTCAGCATATGGTTGTTCGTTGATGCATCTTGAACGGTGTTTGGAATTTGTCTCGGAGCACCTGTTTCGCGATAGACATGATTCTGCGATGATTCGCCGGACATCTATACAACCAGAATCAAGCATGAATAACGAGGAAGGTTTCGAGGATGAGTTATACTAGGCGTTCGATGAGAGCACTGTTGTATCGACGTCTTCAAATTTGCGCCATATTTTGAAAGCATAGACGAATACTCACTAATACTCCCGTTGTCCCACCCGATGCCTGTAGCCTATATATAGAGATATTTGGCTAGTAACGTCCAATAGCAGTAAGAAAGAACTGGGGGCGACGATGAGATCAGAGAAGGCGGGGGAGCAACGAAAGCTCAAGTTTGAGGGAAGAAATACTCGGAGGAATGAGTAGAGTTCTGTCATCACTCGAACTGAGCACATTACTGCATAGGGCGCATCAATTATCACGATGCCATGGAACATACAATATTAGCAAGGAGGGAAGAAAAGGTGTTCTGGGCGTCAAACCTGCGTCAAACAAAGCTGTTATCATTGAAATGATCTAGTCGCTTAGCTTTGTTCCTAAAAAGGAACAGAAGGACCTGCACTTACGTAGTGTTTTCTGAGTCCTTGTCCACCTTTCCTCATAGCTTTCGTGATAATCAACTCAATTGGCCACTGATACATGGTCACCGTCTGGCAAAAGTATAAATCAATGGACATCACGTATAGAAATTCTACCTGCGCTGTCCGAGTTGTGACTCCCAGCTGTGGACTTGAGGTAATATTATTGCTACTCATAGAGAAACGACTTTGCACATGATAGTGAAACCTCGCGCATACCTTTACACCTTTCTTATCCCTCGGGTTTGTTGTTTCCGGGAGAGGTGTTTGGGCCAGCGTAATTGTCCGTGATGACGCCTAGAGATCCGGTTCTGAAAATGCTATACTCAGTCAAGGCCAGGTTGAGGTACAGTGGAGGATGATTGGATTACGAGTGCCGCAAGTGAAGGCAGGTAGCTAAGCAGCTACAAAATGTTTGCGTGGGTGTTTGGCTTGAGGTCATGGAACGACCAAAGGGAGAAACTTAACTCGACCATCACAACTTCGGCGAGTAAGCGAGTCCAAGTACGCGTTATAAAACGTTGACATTGTGAGGTTGAAGTCGAGATATCGCTCTTGGAGCCCCAAAAGAGAGCGTCTGTGACGAAGGACTCGATCAGAACCTCCAGTCAAGTCTATCAACGCCAGTCACGGTTGAAATTAGAAATACCGCCCTGATACTGAACTTCATTGACTACCAGTTGACTACTATAAACCATAACAACTTTGAAAACCCTGAGACCAAGTAGCTTACTTTACTTGGTGTAATATTCCAGCTCCGTTTTCAATGTCGTCGACTCGAATCATCTCAATCTTTCCATGGTGACTCCCACCAGCAGCTACTTCGTCTTAATCGCTTAATTTGGCCTGTTGCAGCCAGGTTGATGCAAAGAGAATTCTTGGTTGTGGGCGCAGGCATTGACGAGTAAAATGCACATACAGGTACTTAATTCCAGCATCCTACATATCCTATCTTGAATAATCCTGTATTCGAAATTCGCCACCTATGTAGTAAGACATTTTTAGTATCAGTCCCCCACGAGTTACATTAACGTTGAGCAACCAAATGGCTATTTCTGTTTACAAATTCCACGTGATAGTCTGAGAATTCACCCTTTCCGATAGTGAGTGAACATTTGTTCTTCACCTTCGTGAATTCTCGCAGCTGATAATCAACCTACTCGGTCTAGGACTACCAGATAGTGTACGAGGTATGCATGAATGAAGATCGGCAATTGGGCGTTTTTGGGGTCAAGACCTAACATTTCCTGCGCAAGGTCATCCCGGGAGAATTTGTCCCAATCCCGACCGCATTTGTTGAATTTCTCGGCTGCCGCTGTCCAACGAGATCTCAACAGCACGGCGAAATCCTCCTTTGTTTCTTCGCTCATTTTTCGAAGGGCCTCCACGGCTTGCGAATCTGTCATAGTACTAGCGCGGCGGACAGGAGAGGAGTTGATTGGGGGCTTTTCATAACGCCTCTCCATGTGAGCAAGAGAGCGATTGACCTCAGGCTGTCGGCGAGGAATCATATAGATAGAGGACAATGGAGATAGATTTTAACTAAACTGACCTTGGGCAGTATACCCATGTTCGGACCAGAATGAGGGTATAGTTTAACTGGAAGCTCGGATGTCTAGTGGAAGTTTAAGAGATAACTCGTAGAGAAGAATGGAGGGAAAAAGACTAACCGGGTCAGGCCTCCCATTGTCGTCAAAGATAGAGGGTCCTCGTGCACCCGCGGGTAGCTCTAGAACTTGACTAGGAATACTGTCTGGAGGTGGCGGTAAAGATCCATTGGAAAGCACCGTGTCACTGGAAAGCGGCAAAGGAATAGCGAAAGCGGAGCAAGCAGCTCCAACAACGATAAGGGCTGTAAGTCCAGATCTAAAGTATAACATCTTAAGAGAATTTTGATAGGATAGGGAAGGTTGAAAGTGTGTAAAAGCGACCAGCGTTTTCGAGAAGACCAGTTCTGTGGAAAAGGTTGAGGATAGCGTTTCTTATACGATTTTTGCTTGCATGGCCTTGTTGACGACCGTAAGCGACGACTCCGTCGGAGATTCTAGAAATGAATCGATACGAATTGATGGGTCGTATGGTTGCATTGGCATACTTGAGGCAAATACGGCTATGTAAATGGTCTGTGACGGCACAAGATCTACCAGTATGATGCACCGGAGGTTCAAACGTTCATCTGCGGGGGTCACTATGATGCGAACCCAGAGGATGGGTGCACCCTGGTGCACCCTCATTTTGGGTGCCATTATGATGCGAACTGGGATAAGTCGCTACAACCTAATCCGGAGTCCTGTACAGCGCCTGTATGGTTTCGACCAGGGGAAAACTCATGCAGCGTTCACTTGGGTGTATTTCCGAGGCTTGTGACTGATGTAACCTCTCTGTCTTAAGAGTGGAACAGGGTTCCATTCCCTGCCATTTGCGGGCGCCAAACGCAAACGTACTCGGCTTTAGATTCTATGATAGTACATCGATAATCATACTTCCCATAAAACTGTATTATCGTGACTCTCAGCTGTTGCGCTGATTGCACTTATACCACTATTATCATCCCTATACGACCTATGCGATCGGTGACTATGACTGTCCACATAATGAACAGATCTTTCGCCTCTTTCGTATCTCGATATGTCGAATTTTTCGGGACTGGGGATTTCGAGGAGGGATTGTTTTTGCAGGGCGGCAAATCCGGGATGTCCAATGATACTGGGGGATGGGACTTCACTGGGAGGACAGCTCGAATATCGAGATGGTCGACTGGACTGCCGACTGGAGCGATATTGACTGCGAATGCTCTTGTTGGGTAAAGGCGATAGAGGGGTGTTTGGATAACAGTCCGTTTCGGTGACTGTGTGTATACTAATCATATGTGGCAGAGGTGCGAGGCTCGCTTCCGAGCGTGCAGGTACTGTGGATTGGATTCGGGAAGATACACGACTCGTACGAATGATTATCATGTTGAATGTGATCCCCTAGAGAGTTTCAGTGGAATGAAAAGATTCATAGTACAGACGCTCACGATAATCTGCACGACCTGAAAAGCAATTGTGAACTCTTCAGCCACTGGTAGATAACTCAGCAAAACTTCCAACTTACAGAATCAGAAACGCCTAATTCTGCGTTGCTCGAGGTAATGAAGACCGCAAACAGAACGACCAGAGAGAGGGTATAGAGCAAGCCAGACTCGATCATTACCTTCATTGCACGAGCAAGTGGATCCGAGTTCCAATCTCGACTGATGCGATGAGAGCTTCTTGATCGTCCACTGTGAATAGTATGACCAAAATCTAACTTCCGCTCTTGTTGAAATTGTAGGAATGTTTGAGAGTGGGATTGGACGTTCCACAAACGATATACAATAAGGGTAGTTGTGAGGATTGTAGTCGCGAGGGTGATCGAGAGCATGCTTGTGATAAAAGGGGAAATGGTGGAAGAATTTAGGGATCCTCCTGAGGCAGGAGATGCCTCGATAACTGCTACCATGCATCCACAAACTGCCAATACATTAGTCACAGAAATATGTGAAGAGCCAGTATCGCACACCTGTTTCTGCCAGACAAAGAAGAACAGATGGCACGATCATGTACCATGACCGATCCCATACCAGGTAGCAGCGATAGATCTCAAATTCGATGTAATACTGCCTTAGTCTGCGAACATCTTAAACAGATAGCGTCCTTACCAGTATCGAGTCTCCAATGAAGGTCTGAGCAACGTAGTCCACAAACTTCATCACGTTGATCCAGTTTCCCACATCATCGAAGACCTCTTCTGCAGTTTCCGGATCATTCCCATTTCCATTCAAAGTGACAAAAGCTTTGATGTTGTGGCATAGTCCGAACGCGACGTCGAGTGAAGCAAATGTGAACATAAGCAGGGCGGCAATAAGCATGCGGTAATTCACTTTGAAGAAAGGCTTCAAGTGAAAACGATGGGTCGGAGAGTACAGTAATCCGTGTAAACACATTACAAAAGTGGTGAGGAACACTCCTAGAGTAAGAAGGGCATCCTGTGAGTTGCGAAACAGCATAAAGCAGCGGGAGCTCACCATATGTGACCGACTCCATGAAGAGCGCCACAATCTGGGCGGTGTCGATTGAGAAACCGGCATTACTCATCCCTATTGAAGATAACTTCGTAGGAAGCCCTGGTTCAACAGCATGAGAATATTTCCAACTGAGGAATGCAGTCTAAAAGTACCAGGGACAGGAAACGAGCGAAAAAATCAAGTTCGATACTAGTAGAGGAAAGAGGAAAAAAGATACGCGTTCCGCAGGCGCAAACGTATTTCTATACCTCCATTGCAAGATTCCTATTCAAAGTTAGACGGCTAAAACCACAATGTGAAGATACATTGATCAACGCAGATGTCCACATTTTTACAATTCTGCAGTTTGCATCGAAAGCGAGTGATAGATAGTCTGCGCTCTATGCAAAAACCACGCCCATCACAAGTTCTATCATAGCAAACGTCGGTGTCAGCAAGACGAGCATCTCTCGCTTTAGTAGGACCTGATCCTACCCAAACACCAAGTTTTTGGTGTACGATGTTCTGGAAGTTTGGATCCTCCACAAATATTCGAAGGAGACATGCAGTGGCCCTTTTCCAACACAGATATGTATATAGTGGCTGAGATTGTGGTCCAGTGGCGCATCTGAAGTGTTCATAGTGCCATATAAGTAGCGAGGCACAGGTACACCGATACCACAGTAGCCAACCGCAAAAAAATGCGATAACGCCTTCGGAGGCCTTCAGACTAGTTCAGACTTCAGTCGGACAGGTCAGACCTCTGACTGAGTCTGGTTGAAGAAATAATCGAACAATACCCCGCAATCTGATGGGGAGTCAATTAAGGAACCATACGCACTTCCCCTGTCCCTAGCAGAAGGAAGCATGCTTCCGGCTGCATCCTCAACCTTTCCAGACCTTTCCCCCTAATTTCCCCAGTCTTGATGATATCAAAGCCACACGCAGTGGCGTGATATTCGCTCTATGGCAGTGTCATAACTCATTGGAGCACATTGTGCCCACGACATCATTGGCATACGTTCCTGTCGTCGCAAAAGCAGAAAATATGCGGATAATCATAAAAAACAAGAACAAACCCGGAATAGATAATTGATATCACTTGAGTTCTCCCAAGCTATATTCCATTTATTTTTCGACTTACACTTACATCTTCCGATGCCCTGCGAAAACAAGTATCTATGTAGTAGCTAGCACAGCACAGCAAGCGAACTCACTCATTCCCTGATAATGATAATCGATACGCCTTGCTTAAGACCCAGCCTTTTATACACCGCCTGCCTACTTCATTCTCCGATAAAACAACAGATACGCACAACGTACGCCACCATCATCAAAGTCCCCTTGCCCGAAGACATCTTCCGGCCTGACATCCGAAACAAGCTCATCATCAATACGTATCCAGCCTTCACGAGGCTTTGCAGTCGCCGCGCGAGGGAAACGGTCCGGGTGTAAGACATCAAGAGTATAATGTCCACCAGAGGCAGAGATACCATGATGGTAAATGGCTGCAGATAGGGATGACATTAGATCATCGGGCAGTCAGAAAACAAAGAATGTATACCTCCGAATAACTTGTATTTAACGCCTTGGGAACCCAAATTACGCTGAGCCTTGGCGCTCAGCAGATCCGCGCCAATGACCAACTCGGGCCCAAACGCCACCTGTTTGCCGACTTTGACGACACTGCCCACCGAAGCGTCGTACTCAAATCTCTTCATATGAAGGACGAGCACGGGGGGAAGCGCTTCGATAAGCACCAATTGAGAACCTTCTCTTGGTGGGTCGACTAGGTGAACAGTTTGTGGTTTTGAAATATTGGCAAGGGCTTCTTGGATTGTGTGGATTGAGTCTCGCTACATCAAGGGAGGTTTTCTAAACGTAGAATGGTTAAAAATGTGAAAAGGGCTAACCTGGATATCGAGTCGTAGACTCCTCCAGTCTTCCACAATTGCGCTCTCCTTCTGACCGGGGACACGAAGTGACGAGCGGAATTTCCCGCCAAAGATGCGTGTAATGGGTGAATCAGTCGATTTAATCTGTTTCCAGATAAGAGTTTGTTTAAATACGAACAGGATGAAACGTCCAGACTTACCGTTCTAGTGACCACAGTCCTATTACGCTTCCCAACCTCCATCCATCCGTCTTGTTCTGCCTCAGGAGGTGCATCCTCCTCAGTCTCCTCCACCGCAGTAGCTCCCTTCTTCTTGTTTTTTCCCTCGAAAACAGTACCACTTTCTCCATGCGTCAATGTCTCCGTCAACGTCGTCAACTCCTCCTCCAAGCCCTCGAGGTAAAATCCAAGAAACTCCTCTGCATCTTCCTGTTGCCCACCTCGCATGGAGTCAAATTGCTTCTTAGTCTTCAGCGCATCGTAAATGCCGGTTGGGATGAAAGGACAGAGGTCATCCTCAGGTTGAGGCGTCATCGAGCGTTCTTTGCCTTTGCTGCTTGACGAACCAGCAATGGAGACACCGGTACCGGATGAGGTGGACGTCATTCGGGCGTTCACCTTTTTGTTCTCCTCCTCTAGCTTCGCCTTGCGATCCTCTGGCAGAAACTCCGTTAAAAACTCGATCGTAGCATCGACCAACGGGACCTGCACCCCGCTTGTCTGCTTCACATCCTCCATGCCGATACGACCCAGTTCATGAAAGAGGCGGAAGAATGGAGGTGAATAAGTGAGCAGCTGAAGAACGGAATTGGCGAAACACATATTTCCGGTGTTGATCAGTCCACGAGGGTAGATTTTCGAGGGACTCGTTTTGGCTTTGAAATCGATCTTGGTAGACGCGACTGACATAGCAGCATATGAGATTCCCGATGATGCAGGCCCTGAGTTAGATGGAGGCTTGAGGTCTGAGTTCAGCAGGGCAAGTAGCTCAGCGCGTTTACCGGTTGGAATGGCCTGCCCGCCTCCTTGAGAACTGCCGATAGCGTCCGCAGGTACTGAAAATCCGACAATAGAAGACGTAGGGATCCTTGGTCTGGTTCGCTGAGTAACAGCATCAGCCGGAGATGGATCAGTAGTGGGTCGAAGGAGGGAGGCCCATGATTTTTTAAAAGGGGGCGGTGATTTGGGAGATATTGTCGTCATCGACACGGCTGCGACATCAGATGTAAGCGCAAGATCCGGTGAAGTAGGAGCTTCGGTGTATTCAGAAGAGGTATCTTTGGATGAACCAGCAGGAGCGGAAACCGATATAGATGTGGTACTGCTTGCAGGAGAGCCAGGTAGCGTCGTGCTAGGTGTAGCGGTTGCAGTAGTCGAGGTTTCTTCTGAGGATGCAACAGATGCTGCCGGCAGAAGCACCACAGCAGGCTCTGGTACACTGTTAGTCACCCCCCACTCTACATCTTCTTGGGTTTGCTGCGATTCTATATTAGGTAAGGGTGTGGACTCCGTTGTAGGAGATGCAGGTGGTGTCCTGATATCCAGTGCGTCTTTCACGATATAATCTGGCGGTCGTATACGTGAGGAAAAGACGAGACCGGGTGCAAGATTAGGATCTGTAGGACGGCGTGACCAAATCGCCCAAGTTGTTGAGAAAATGCTCATAGGAGTCGAATGAGAATCTTGAAAGTTTGACGAAGTTGAAAGATTTGCAGGGGAAGATGTAGATGCGGTAAATAATTGAGTAGTTTGCGATGAAGATGTGGGAGCAGGAGTTGGAGGATGAGAATGTGATGATGCATCGTTATGGGAAGGTGTTTCTACGTTCAGATTGTAAGGAAGAGAGGTAGAAATTTGCTGAAGAGGCGAATGAATCTCGGGCTGCTGGTGTATTGGATGATGCCATGCCGAGGAGGAATTTGGAATAGGAGGAGCTGTGTAAGAATGATGATTCGTGTAGGTAGGATACGGCTGCGGCGGGTGGGGGTAGTTTTGGGGCTGCTTTCCATTAATCATCGGATTCTGCGCATGCATGTAATTCTGAGAGGAAAGTTGCGGATGATAACTTTGGTAAGCATGGCCATTAACACCGTATTGAAATGGGTAGGAGCTGGGTCCGGCATGGTTTTCGTAGCTATAAGAAACTGGCCCCGATTGGTCATAGTACGAAGGCCGTCCATGATTATATGGGTTTTCCATCTTGGCTGACTGGATGGTAGGAAAATGTTTGATCTGAGAAATTTTCGAAGCAATGATTTGGCTTACCGATTTCTTGCTTGAAAAGTCAGTCCGTGTCAACAAGTTGTAAGTGTTTTAGCCAGCAATCAATGTTTTGCTCCAAAGTATTCGGTTCGGCTTTACTAGAGTAAAAACCATTGCTCAGACGACGAATGTGATTAGGGTATCATGCAACATACCAATCAAACCTGCCACACTTTCAACCTGTATCAGTGGAGGTATAGAGTTGATCTACGGTGAGAACGCTTTCGATGGCTCAAGATTTTCTCAGCCACAGAGGAATCGCGATGTTTAAGTAGCCGTCGCTGTTGTAGAAAAACAATGTACACGCAGGCGCCTGCACTGCTGTATTTGCACATGTTGTTTGTCTGTTCGACGGCCCAACGACGGCCCGCATTTTCTAATAGTTAGGAATTACTTCCTCTCATACCGCATACTTACAACAACCGTTTAGAAATTGTGGCCAATACATCGTCGGACACGTCTCGCTCTCCCCGCCGGTATCCTGCTGCTCTTGCACAAGGAACACAAACTTTGTCTCTCTGTTCCCAAAGGTCGTGTCTTCAATGCTCGTCTTTGAATTCGCGGTCAAATGATAGGGACTGTTCAGCACTATCGAATTTCAACGCCTTTTTTAATACATCAAGGATAGATGGCTAGAAATTTGGTACTGGCAAAAGCAAACTAGAGAGCTAGAAAGTCGATTGAAAGAAAAGGACCAGCAGATAGAGGCTTTACGGAAACACCTTATCGGACTAGAGTTTGGGGTAAAGTTATTCGTCGCGCAACAGAGTACACCTTCTTGAAAGATAATCTGTTCATTCACTTGAAGTCGTCCCGCACTGCGAAGCTCAAAACTAAACGAGATAGCATTCTCTCCATTCAAGATTTCAGCAGTCCCCATTCACTCGGATCATGTCCGCCGAAATGAACTGTCTGGTTTCGATCCTTGCCTCCAGGACCGAGGTTATCGAGGCAACCTGTCAGAGTGACAAAATATGCAATGTCGTCCTTCGCAGTGCTGTACAGGCTCATGCACTTCTATCGTGTTCCTCAAACTGATCATCTCTGTCTCCAGCCTCGAAAACGGACCCCCGGTCACATCTGTAGCTAATTTCCCTCTTCATAAGCGGAATTTCATTGCGCCGCTCTTCCTCCGCGTACAATTTGCTCCTCTGGACAAAGTTCCCAAGCCGCACTGTCAGACAAGGTTCTCTTAAGGTACCACAATACCATCATATGCATACACATGTATTAATTTCGGAAAGTATTCGCTCTACCGGTACTTAACGTAGAGCTACTTTACACGAATGCTACGAGCACCCTCGCCACCTTGCCTCTGTATCAGAATGTCCTGCAGAGCATTCTATCACAATAAGAACCCCGGAGACCCATTTGTTTCTTACGACGTTTCCAGACAAGTACCGCTCGAAAGTCTGCGCTCTCTCAAATATGAGACGTTCTTCATAGAGGGACCAGATTATGTGCAACTCTCCCGGAAAATTGCCCTAGACCTAGGCTTCTTACTCACTGCCGAGAATTGCAAGGTAGTTTGGGACTTTACCGGTACTGGAAATCATACTATCTTCGATGATAAAAGTAAAGTTTTGCCAAGCAAGTGCGTTCTTCTATCTTTATGTGCTACTTTCACTCAGGGGCGACTAAAATAGACCGAGAAAATATATGGCTTCTCTCGACTTTCTCATAGTCGTCGTTTCCGGGACACATTGCGTTGACATTGAAGGTCTGTTCATAGTTTGAATCCCTCAGTTTCTGTCTCATCAACGATTGTCTCTTTAGATCCAATCTCGGGCTCCTGGATACGTATTGAAAGGGCTCCGGGGACGGTTCAGTTAGTACCTGCTGGCTCATTAGGATATTTTGTTCCCTGTGTTCATAAATCAATTGTGTTCGTGAAGGTAGGCAGACTCGAGGTGAAATTCGCTGTACCAGTGCCCAGATAGCTAATTGGTTGTATGTATGCAGGGGGCACATTCTGAGTATCAATTAATCGATGGAGATAGCATAGAGCCTGTCTTGCATGGTGATTATCTGAGACGGATCAGTGGTTTGTAGATAAGCTTCCATCAGGAAAACGGTCCTCTGTTAGATGGCAATATATTGTCAAAAAATTCTGATAAGCATGTTACAATCGTTATTTTCTCGTAAATTATGTCTGAGGATCCTACCAGAATATAAATTTGTTAAACTTACCCGAAATTTCCAGCATTTGTTTGGTTTACATAGTTTTCGGAATCTATCAGAAATTTTCATGTTCTACCTGTTAGACTAGATTGAAATACGAATGGTTATCTTTGAAGATATTCAAAAGAAATGAGGGAGCAAGATCAAGTACATTTTCTCCTGTCCATCCTGAGGGCACTGCTCCACCCCACTTTGGGAGTAAATGTACACTACGAAGAATCATTTCAACTGGAATTACCGATGCAGCAGCGGTTCCATCTACATCCATCTGTTTCTTCACTCGATATAAGCCTGAGTGTGGCTCAGGTACCCGTGTAAACTTGGTGAACCATTCGACATATGCCAAATGCTTTGGTGGATGGCAATTTGGTGGAAACATCGCATCCAACTTATCTTCAGGAAGGGAGAAGATTGCTCGTACCCGGCCAACCCTTGTTTCTATGAATATAGACAATAGTATCAATGAGAACCGACAGAGCACTGTATTGCCTACCTTTTATAGTATGATTCTCGGAGTCAGGCTTGACACAGATGAGCGCCGTATCAAACCGCGCCAGTCGAGTGACTTTTCCGTGTGAGTCGTATCGACGAGGACGAGCTAACACTGAATCAAGGGTGTTTTTCCCGAAGAGCCCCGCATTAGAAAACTTGATTTGATGCCATATAGGAAGACTTTGAAAAGGAAGGACTATAAAACGGGCATATTCATCAATAACACTTGTCGGAAGGCTAGGGTCACGAAATTGGATGACAAATCGTTTGAGGGCTAGTGTAAAGCCAATGGCACCATAGCCTGTGATACTCGCATCCTCTAATTTGATTAGGGAGATGGATTTCATGGTAGGATGGCTCGTAATCTTCTGCTGAAAGACACATTTCATGTCTGTTAACGTTCGCCGAGAGCCCGGAAAGTCATGCCGTTCACCAATGGTGTTGTAATAAACAGGGAGCATGGGCGGAGAAACAGGGAGCGTGGAGGGAATGACCGATTCTTCCAGACTATCGAGCCTCCAGGAGATGTAATTCGAGTGCTGAATGATCTTCTCACGTCGTTCAAGCCAACGTGTCATTTGCGTGTACTCATCCTTGTGATTGGAAGCACGATAGGCTTCTTTGGCAAAGTCGATATGCAGGCGCTCTGTGGTCTCGGTATTATAGTTGTCTGTGGTTCCGAAGTACTTGATTGCACGTGAGTAATGAGAAAGGAAGTGAAGTTTTGGAAAGTTGAAGTTCTCTCTGACGTTGAGTTCAACAAAGATTTCTCTTTTTGCATGGAACTGTGCCAGAGATTCATCAAGGGAGACGAGAGTATTGCTGGTATGAATAGAATAACAAGCTAGATACAGGAAATCTAGAAGTGCTCGAGTTGCAGCCAAAAGAGCATTTGACTGAATAGCTGTCAACTGCGGAATATCGACAATTGTTCCTAGGATGAACGAGCACATCTGTTTGTGCTCGGTTCCGCTAACGCGTGAGAGCGAAGAAATCCCTTTGTGAAAGATGCGGATGTTGTGGTTAGGTGGCAGGCGACGAACACGAGCATCCATTTCATCAGCCCCACAAATATCTGTGAGCCAAGAAATGAGATGCTTCATTACTCCCTGATACATCTGATGCAAAATATCGGGTGTAATAGAACGGAATATATCGGTGTAAGGAAGATTTTCCCAGAAAGGATGCTGAACTGGTTTGAGATTGACAGCGAGGCATTCGTCAGCCCATTCTTTTGTTCCAATTAACATGGTTGCTTCAAGAGCTTTCTCGAAGTCCCGGTAAGGCTTTGTAACCGGAAAAAGCCCTAAATCTTCCTTCTCCGTCTCACAAGATGGGCAATCGCCGGAATAGCATGTCGTGACCAGACACTGTTCAGGATAATCCCCAACATATGAAGCAAGAATAGGATGACAACGTCGACTAACTCCATCCCCACTTTGCATAGTAATGCCTTCGAGACCAGCCTCTTTGAGAGGAGCAACAAGGCTGGTCATGCAGGAATGGAATAGATTTGCCACCATGCGCCGCCGTGCTGTTTTGTTTGAGATGTGCTCGAGTCGAGTTGAGGGTAGATATGCAAGCAAGATCTGACCCTGTTGCGAAGGCTTGCACCAAATCTCTTTAGGAAGATTCCCTATGGTAAGGTAAACAGGGTAAGCAGACTTATTTCGAAACAGAGTGACTTGTGTCTTATCACTCGAAATTATGACCGGAATGATTGTTGCACCAGGCTTGTTTGCTTCGATTGCTCTCTGAATCGAAGTGATCAGTATATAACATGTAGACTATAGCTATAAAAGTACCTGCGTATCCCACCACCACCGTCCAGTATTGAAATCATGATAGAGGCGCATCGTTCTATCTGCATCAGTGTAATGTCGTTCAGGTGCAAAACAGAGATATTGACTGTGCTCAGGATTCCCATAGAGAGCCTTGATACAATCCAGTATGGGACGTCGATACAGGTCAAAGGCTTGTCCTCCGATGACAACTTCTGATTGGGTGAATGGGGGACGCCTCGATGGTAAATTATTATCAATGATACCATTCAATTCCAGACTGTTTACATAGGAGAGACCTAGAGCTTCTGTGACCTATGACTAGAAAATCAGTATAAAGCAGATGAACACTGGTTTCGTTACATACCCCTTCAATTGCCAGAAGATCCGAGAATGCAGTCGAGCCTGAACCTCGCATCTTGGCCCATTGAGCCACCTCCCAATCCATCTGAGAAATAAACGGTGCCCATATATTTGCCTCGCCATCAGGAATCTTTGACTGGTAGTGTTCATAAGCGGAGGATCGATGGTGGGTCGGCAATTTCGTGCTCATGAGTGGTGTACCTGCAAGAGCACCAAACTTTTGGACGTGGATTCCATCCCGATGCGCTGGTAGCTGCTGTAATGAAGAGCCTGCAGAAGAACGGAAACGGGATGTGGACTCGGCTAAATCTTCGAAATCATCGACCTCCATATCCGCTCCCACTGTTTGCAGTTCACGGGCAGGCTCCCACATATGCTCTAATGCAGCTGGGTCATCAGCTTGAGCACTATCCTCTGCATCTTCACCTTCACCATCTATGATAACATCTTCGAATCCAGGAAAATCCTCTGCTGAGTAGGTACCGTAGAAATCTCCATCGAAGGTGAATTTTTCTGTTGCATCAGATTGAGCAGAGGACTGGCGTGGCATTGTGTAATGGTGCCGACGAAGCTGGAAGGCAGGGATACGCCGAGAAGGACGACTTCCACGAAGACGAGCAGCTTCTTGTGTAGCAGCTTTGATGCATCGTGGGTCCTTAGATTTTAGGTGATGTTGAGTAAGGTCACTCGACCGAATCCAGCTTCCTTTACACCCGGTACAAGTATTAAGTTTGGTAGCCATGTGGTGTGTGTTCAAATGAAGAAATTGTCGGAGTAGGGCAGACGAATTGGGGAAATTAGAAGCAGGAAATAGGATTGAAATGAGATATATGACAACACAAGATGTAAAGTATATTGCTAGAAACTCTGTTATTATTAAACTCAGATACATGAACGAAGTAGAACTCACAATGCCTAGATACTAAACAGCCTTGCTCACTGCTTGGTATAGTAAGAGAGGTAAATAACAGACGTTGATGAAGTACTACCGGGCCGAGCAAAGGGAGCTCATGAAAGCATACAACTTCATATTAACTTTGCACGTCGACATAAGTAATAGCTACTAATTAGAGACTGACTCGATGTTTATGTACCATGCTATGATATTTTCCCTGCCAGTGTACCGCATCATTCATTGCATTCTCCAGCTCACATTTCAGGTGAACCGTTTCTGCTTGAAGTTTCCCGCACTGTTTTTTGTAGTACTCCAACAGCAGACGAGAGTCTTCCTGCCCCGCCTCCGACCCACTGAGAGCACCAACCGTCGAAACAGTTTGAATACCTGTTTCGCATTCAACAGATAAGATATCATATGCAAGTGATAGAAATAAGACTGACCAGAATTTATTGTCTGGGGGTAAGCCGTGCTGTCGAAAGGAGTCAGAATAGAACAGTAGGAGATAATCGAACTTACGAGGAGGTTGACTTTGACAAGGAAAGTAACTGCTCTGTCTTTCGTCTTTCAGCCTCGAGTTTGAGTTGCTGTTTCATAACAACCTGGTGTAAACGGTGATTCTCCTTGACATGTGCCAGAGTCACAGAGTCCAGTGGTGTGGGTATCCTACGAACCAGGTCAGGATTCCGATATCTAACTGGCTGATCATCCTCGTTTACGAGCACACTATTGGAGATTGAGCATCAAAAGGTTCATAGTTTTATGAAAGGCTTACTTAGAAAGTGGGACACGGATGAATTTCGAGCTCAAGCTCTCTGTATTGAACGTATCAGGTAGCTTGCGTTTTTCAGCCATGATTATGGGTATCAAGTTAGAAAATGCGTGGTAACACAGTCACGTACCAGTAGGCTAGTCACGCTAACCACTTTTTTCCCAAAACTATATCCATGTCAAAGCGCAGAGGTCGTACATCAACTGCTGACAGTGGACCTAACTTGGAACCTGTTTCACCTACCGTTACAGTACAGACAAGAGCCTCGAAAAGGAAATCAAATATCTTGCCCAGTGCGTTCAGGCTATCTTGACCATTTCGAAGATACTTACATTTAATGTAGGCAACAACACAGAGCTTGAGAATGTGACCCAGTTACCACCAGCAAAACGTACCAAGAGCAAGAATACAACCACCACATCACGAAATGGAAAAACGGGGACAGGCACATGCGTCACCTCTAAAAAAGGAAAAAGTAATACCACTTCAGTTCGGTCATCTAAATCAATGGCTCAAGGTCGAGCTCCAACAATTACCACAACTCCTGCGAAAGAATTGACCCAAACTCGAGTCAGCAGCCAAGTTCAGGTCATTGCCCAACCTGTAGCACAGAACCAAAGTAAGTCTCTATTTTTGCATTGCAGTACGGACTTACCATGTAACCCTCAGCTGGCAGAGTACCAGTTATTCATGAATCTGACTCCGAAGGTTTGTTTATGTTATGCCTACTACACTCGCTATGATGAATGCAAATTTGCCCTATGTGAACAGAATCAGATACTCTACAAACCTCAAATATCGGTGCACGAAAGTCAGTTGAAGCAAAGGAGAATCAAGAACTCGACATTGAATCTGGGGACGAGGACACTGCCGACATTGAAATGGGGAATGAGCGCAATGATGACCATAGCGCAGGCCTTCACCTTGTAGATGAGGTTTGTTTTCGCTGCTTCTTGATGTGTGATGGGTGTTAAAGGAATGATTCTATGCTGCAGGCTCCTCATTTCATGGTCGAAAGTGGAGAGAACAGCATGGACATCGTGACAGGAAGCATCAGAAGGACACTGCCTTCCCATGATCCATCGAACACTGCCGAGATTACATCCGAGAACCTTGAGTTTGACTTTAGACCATTATCCAGGACTCCACCTATCCAGGTACGAATTGATCCTCTTCATATATGATACTACTTGCTCATTTAGTTCTTGTATAGATCACACAACGGCAAGCAACTCGTCTGCGGGAAGAGGTGAATGTATAATCAACTCCGTGTTTGTATCACCAAACTGATTATGCATTTTAGCTCCCTGTTGTTGGAGATAACGCCGTCACAACCACAAAGAAGCCCACATCAGATATTGCAACGAAGGAACCACAGTGGAAGGCCCGTACAAACATTGTATTGAATGCTTACACTTCGACAACTCGGTCTTACACACTGAAGAAGAATCTACAAAACGACGATATCAAGCGCGTCATCTCATTAGCCATCAAACGTGGTGCTCTCTTACTACTCATCATTCCCGAGTCTAAAGGGAACCCCAAAGATGTCGACGAAGGTAGAGAATCCAGCATGTGTTGCCTCACTGTCACTGGTCTCAAAGCACTGACACTTGAAGCACTCGTCTGGGCGGCAGAACAGCATGGGTTTGAGGGTGAAAATGACTTGGCTGACCGTCTAGAGAACGGAGATCCTGCAAAATACATCAACCCTCTGATTAAATATGTATGTCTTCATATTCTTCCCCTGTGGAGCTTGAGCTTGATTTTGTTTGCAGGTCTCTAGCCGCATCAGCTTGGAACGAGGATATTTGAAGAATTTCTCAGCAACAATTCTTGCAGCTTTTGATATAGATCACTCATTTGCTGGAATTGCGAAGGCTGGAGACCTTTTGCGCCAGTCGAACTATATTTATCCAATTGGACATGTGCGTCAATCCTCGATGATTCCGTTTTTAGCATTGATACCTCAAATCTCTAGAATGGCCAATTCGAATATTTGCGTCCCTTCGAACATGAAGCAGTCACACGGTTCCTCAGTGAAGCTTTTTTCAGCAACTCCAATTTTGCAAAATCAGTCATCGCACCAAACAAGGCCGATCTTTTCGCATCCTCGATTCCAAAACGTCCTTTGGAGTTACAATTGCCAAAGGGTATGTTGGTAATGGCAGGCTGTATTGTGTGTATTACATTCTTTTCGAAGAATTCCATTGCTGATTGGACAACAAATATTATGTAGATACACTCAGTCTTAGCAGATGTTGGGAAATCAAAGAAGGATGATTTTCCACCATTCGGATTGGAGACGCAATGGCAGACCTTCCTTGATATATTGAATGGCCTCGAGGATAGTAGCAAGCTCAATTACCATATGTTTGCCCATAGACTGTATTTGAGAGCATCGTACGTGGTCTCATATTGTATTACTCACTCACTGACAATCAACTGTTTAGACATTCTGTCGGCCTTGCTGCTCACGGGCTGACCCACAATGAAGTCCTGAATCGTATCGACTTCGAAGCTTTTGCTCAAGCAGCCCCTACAAGTGATGATAGCGGCAATGGCAATGATGGTGACGGTGGTGATGATGGTGACGACGGCGGCAATGACGGCGGTGACAATGGCAGCAATGACGGCGGTGACGACGGCGCTTCTGATGGGTATGGGTCCGGTCATGATTCTAGCAACACCGCTTGATCTTCTTTCCTTCAACTGGTCATTTACTTTACATAGTATACTAAATCTCTTCGGCTTCAACAGCTGAATTCATGCCTCATAAACCTATCCTACCTCCAATATGATTAATTGCATTCTTCGTATTTTCTGAAAAATTATCTGAATTATGAGCAAGCGGAAGAATCATAACATGCAAGATTTTCTGGCAATTTCATGAGAATCACGCCCAAAAGCAACAACTAGATGTTGAAAACATTTCGAAATCTTAACTTCAATTCTCGGAAATGTATATTTGGCCGCGAGGAGACCGCTCAATTTCCGCTAATAACCAACAACGCCAATAATTCAGTAATCGCCTGTAATCTCCAAAACATTCTTAAAAATTCCGAAAAATTCCAAACATTATCCCGGGACCGTTTTCCTGATGTCGGGAGTAATATTGACTCACGAAGCACTCGACGCCGCCTCGCATCGACTCGTATAAGCGTCGACAGCAAGATGTCACCGCTCAAACTGTACATGTTTGCATCTTGCCCTCTCCCTGATGGAATCCTGTGGGTTTTCTTTCCTTTCGTGCAGCTGCTACAACGGCCTGGATTCCACAAAAAATTTACCCCCCTTCCAGCAAGGTTTGCCTTGCTCAAATTTCTAACACCTTGATTCTTCGATCATTTAAACTCTCCTAATGCAGATCCTGCCACGTCTACCCCGACTATGCTTGTAAATAAACATCGATTTTAATACACGCTGCCAGTGGTTTGTACTTCAGTTTCAGTCGTTGCCACCTCAGTGGCATATGCAGTATATACATTTCCTCAAGCCACATATACTAATCCTGAGATTCGACACTAGCGCAATCATTGGGGATTTGGAGATCAAAGTATTTTTGGTCGCAAGATGGAGCCATGTTCGAAAAGTCCAGCCGCTTGTCAGTTGCATACGAATTACGAACTAAGAGCTTCAGATATATCGTCCAACATTAGATGCAGATGCAGCATTCGCACTGATGCGCCAGCCCCAAATCCGATCCACTTGACGAAATTATTATAATAATCCTCAAAGTACAAAATCACCAAAGGTGCTTGGATTATGTATTCCTACAGCGTTACCGATGGCGATTAGTGGAAGATATTGTCGGTGGATCCTATTGGATTTACCAAGTTTATTCCACAAACGGAATGCGGAAAACTCTTCCAGAGTGCCTCATCCTCCAGGTAAAAAAAGATACCCGTCCGAGCGCACTGCCATGCGGACTTTCTGGGTATAGAGATCAGGAACAACTTGAAGTTCGTTGTAGCCCCATTCTGGGAGTTTGCCATCTGAATATATGAGGAATGGTGTAAGTAGGTTTGATCCCGATCACCCTAGCCCAGCCAGGATTTTGGGAACTTGGCCCATCATGCCATTCGGTGCCCTGCCATACACTGGATGGATAGATAGAGAAATATGTAGTAGGCGCTAGCAGACAATACTTTCGACCTTATGTAACACTCCAGCCCATCGATCACCCTGACCAACAGTACCTGATCACCGACTTCCTTCTTTTTTACGACCAAGGTAGAGTACACTGCTACTTGATCTGAGTCACTTGGATAGACTTCAAATACAGGTCCTCTGCTACCTCCGAGGGCTCTTAGCCGCTAGCCCTTCAAGCTACCGCCGATTCAAGTTGAATCAGTGGGAATTTGTGGCGGCCGCGGAACCGACATACCACCTTCGAACAAGATCTTGAGCTCTTCGACACAGCTGAGGGGGAGACGGGGGTCATACTGGGTCATGAGGGAAATTGGATAGATGGATGGCAGTGATCCCCGGAGCATCTTTCACAGATCACAGCAGTCGCAGTCAATGTCTACGCTCCCTCGTGCTTACAAAAAGTTAAACCGCTCAACTTAAGGCACGAGGAAAAACTTTGACTCTGTCTGCTTTTACCAGGCGATGAGTACAGCCTGATACTGCACTCATACAGTCCTGTGCAGAAGCTTGTCGTCCGCCATGCGAGAAATCGACGTTTCCCCCTGTCGTTTCCCCTAGGCTATGCATAAAAAAGTACACGACGTTGGACTACATACACTACTTTTAGGCACTTCTTTTTTTCCTTACTGTTGCATCCCACTCAAGCTCGTTTCCCGTCTGTTGGACTTTTTGTCATTATAAAAGCAGTTCATCGTTCTTATTCCAGGTTAATTGCAGTTCGAGGGATCAAAGAAAATGAATTCGGGGAATTGAGAAGTGGATCAAACTCTTGGAATAGCTTGGTACATTGCATGAGAGAAGGTTGCAGTGCCACCTGGGCAGAGTTCCACTCTGAAATTGACTCTATTCTTGAGGACATAAATTCATGATGTTCATACTCTCCAATTTATGGACCCTTAGCCCTTTCAGACTTTCAGTTTTGTCAACTTCCACTGCAACATAGAGTAGGGATAATGAAATCACATTCAAAGTTTAACTGGGTAGAACACGCAATGCTGGTAATAGGAATTTCCCATATGAGTACAATCAGCGCAGAAATCAAATCGTCTAAGGTGCTGTGCTGGTAACGAAAAATGACAATCATAAAATGTAAAATGGAAGGACTTGTTCAAATAGAAAAAACAAATGGAAACTTGGAAACTTGGATGTTATGGAATAAATTTCAAGCTGTCAGTGATGAGCTTACACTCCTAAACCAAAGAAATTCGAATGAGCTAATTGAAGCTGAATTGCAGAAGCAGAAACTACATACTGTCACTGAGAAATATCATCTTCCTCATCGTGATTTTTGGAAATTTGATTCAAATAATTTTGAATCTGATCCAAGTAATATTTTGAAGTTTTGGAGCCAAGACGCATGACCCCAGACCAGTTCCTCCTGTTTTTGAGTTCACCCGCTTCGCCTCGAGACTCAGACTCCATAAATTCAGCCCGAAGTTTCCAGAGAGTTCTCCATTCCCTGTCACAGGCTGATCTTTGCTGAGAATACTCATTGATAGCAAGATCAGGATAAATTCCGGGTTCATTTTGAATCTCCTGGACTGTGTCAATGAATTCCTGAAGTTGAGATTCGTTGTGCGCCCGGACCATCTTTTGCTCGGTCCTTCGCCTCTGCCTAACATCTCGTTCTGCATCATGGCGATCCTTGATCTGTGCTGGTGTCTCTCTAGTATGAGCGATGAAGCTTTTCATCTCCTGTATCAGGTTTGGATCCATTAATATGTCCATCAGGAAACACTGAAACGGTTACGTATCCTGAGTGAAGAGAATGTAGTCGACATAATCACTGCATCAGACCCAATAGTCTCCGTAGACCCAATAGCACTATTGTTATTTTCATTACGTCTATGTAGTGCTATATCTACATCTGTAGCAGTCTGCCAGCAATATGTAAACAATGTAACAAAAGCATTTAGCTACCTGTTACACGAGGGCTAAGGTTCATCTCATCTGCACATTCAGGAAATAATTGCCAAGAATTAGTTTTTAATACAACTAATATGACCGAGTTTCACGAAATATACGTTGAAGCATTGAGGCATCCCTGCAAATAGCAAAACATCAGTACACGCGACAACTGGAATTCAACATTTACGCACCAAGAGTGATACTCTATGCACGGCGTGCCCTCTTTCTTTGGAACTCAATGACCTCATCTTCCTTAGTCTTGATAATCATGTCAATCCGATGTCGAAACAGAAGAAAGTCTCGATGTCGAAGATATACATTTAGATAGAATGACGAACACTTGTCGAGTATGTTGTCAGATGTCCAAGTTGCATCTACAGAGCAACCATACACAGGATACAAGTGACATGTCTGGATGATTTGGGTAACAGGAATGATTGAGCAGTGAGGGTAGTGTTGCCGAAAGGAATAAGACAGTTTGAACAGGTTTAGGTCCTTAACAGGATCCTTCTGGAAAGGTTTGAACCATTGAACGTAGGCGAGTGGGTGATGAAATGAAGCTATTTCAGATGGAAGTCGGAAAAGAAGACAAACACGCGCCACTTGAATGCCTATTGAAGTGGTCAGCAAAATAACTTGCAAGAGGAAAAATTGTGCGTACCATGAAGAGGTCCCTTTTTTGGATCATTATCCATAACTCGCACAAGTACGATACTTGTTTTTGCAGGTGTTTCCTTGACTAACCCTTTTTCCATCCAGAATGCGTCAATGCGTTTTGTAGCGTGAACCACGTCAATTAAACTCTCCGATGCAGCTTCAGGAATTGGTGGGAGGTGAAGCCTCAGTTGTTTATACAGAGGAAAAGGTGGAAGCGCGTTGAGATTGTGTTGTGTATCGATAGGAATCTTGGAGGTGAGGCCGTGGTTGGTCAAGAATTCATCGAGGTACCAAGTAAACCAATCCGCTTGGTAATCATTTTCAATCGAAGTCACAGATGCTCGGAGCGGTGGCCTCCGAGCAACAGCATACTTCACGGGATGAAGTTCTCCTTCTTCACTTTCATCAACACTGTTGCTATCATTACCATCCTCATCCTTGTCATCTGCTACACCGTGAAGCTCTGCGATATATCCCGGAATAGCCTACTGAAGATAAGAAGCAAATCTCTGCATGGCTTCCTGACGTTGCAACCACTGAGTCATCTGAACGATGTACCTACGCTTATTCGACGCCCGATACCCAGATTTTGCGAGATCGATATGAAGGCGTTCCGTAGTTTCAGAGTTGAAGCCATCCAGGGTACCTCTTGAATGGATGTTTTGTGGATAGTGCAAAACGTTATGAACTTTGCTTATGTTGAACTGTTTCCGTACCCCCAATTCTATGAAAACCTCTTTCTCAGCATGAAAGGTCTTCCAAGCAGCTTCCATAGCCTCTAGGGACTCTTCACAGTGGGATTCAAAGTGTGAGTAATACATGTAGTCCTCAGCAGCATGTACAACTCTGATCACTCTTGCATCAGCGGCACCACCCAGTGTACCCAAAAACACCTTGGCCATGGATCAGTATTCACCACCTGTCCATTGCGTAACCTTTGAGATACCTTTCTTGAAGTGACGCAGTGTAGGGTGAGGCGGCATAGCACGAAAACGGGCATCTATTTCCTCGCCTCCATTGGCTATGCTCTTTTTTGCCCACAAAGAGACATGGTCAGCAAATACACCCTTGTGCATTTGGTGAAGGAGGTCCGGTGTCATAGATTCAAATATGTGGCAAAGCGGTAAGTCCTTCCAAAACGGATTGATGGGTAACATGTTGAGAATCTTGAATTTGCTAGGGTTGTAGCCTTGGGACTGTTTTGCTAAAGTATTGATGATATCGACTGGTTCGCGATAGACGGAACTCACAGGCTCTAAACACCCTCGTTTCTTGGGTGTGACAGTACATTGCGGGCAGCTGTTCCTTTTACAGCACGCAATGCGACACTGTTCGGGGTAGTCGGCAATATACGCTGCTAGTAAGGCATATACCGACCGGATAAAACCATCTGAACAAGCCATCTCTGTTGGAACAAGCCCTTTGTCTATCAATGGTAGGAGCATTTTCTTGATACAATCGTGGAATAGCTGACATCCCGCATCAGAACGCTGATCTTCTGAGTAACAATCTAGTCCAGAAACGGGTATATAACCCAGCAACACCCAAGCCTGTGAAGATGGTTTCCTCCGTACTGCCTTCTCGATATTTCCAATGGACAGATAGACAGGCCATGCTTTCTTGTCACCACTAAACGTTGAAAGCTGTGTCTCATCAGAAGCGATGATGATAGGCGCAACCGTCACATCTTCTGGAAGTTTGTCCTGGTTGTGCTAGGTAAGTTCCGACTCTTATAACAATTGAAGAAACTGAACCTGAACGTCCCACCACCAGTTCGCAGTCCACATCTCGCTGTATTGTCGATTACAGGGAACCCCGTTTTTCATCTCCCGGAATTCACGTCTCGGTGCGTATTCTTGTTTCTCATCAAATGCAGGGTTTCCCATCAACTCGGAGATGCATTCCAGAATATCACGGTGCCATAGCTCTAGCACTTCGGTGCGGTTCTTCCCATTGGTGTCTTTCAAATTGCCCATGACCTCCATTGGAGTGCAAGAGAATGAAGGCCCAGTCGGTAGTAGGTCAATTGTCTGAAAAAAGGTACATTTATTCTTGAAGTCGGGCTTCACATCTTTTCTAATCTAGTTTGTGACATTCATTCTCTGGTTATCTCAGGATGTAGATATTTTAAAGGTACGCACTTTGTTCAATCGCAAAAATGAGTCAATCTTAGTCTGACTTGCACCTGATTCCATCAACCAGCGCGCTAGCTCCCACTCATCTTGATTATGGAATGGCTCCCATGGTTCGGACCCATCTGTCTTTTGCTGTTCACGGTAAATCTCGAATGATGTTTGACATGGTCGGACAGGTGTGCCTGCAGGACGTGGATAGCTTTCCTCGTATATCCATCTAGGATCATAAGTTGATACTGGATCATCAATTGGATCGTCGTCAACCTCTTCAACATAAGCACGCTTCCCATGACTTGTTGCTGAGGTGGGCAGTTCGAAATCAGAGTTCAGGATAAACTGATCCTGTCCGTTATTTGGTGCAGCAGGTATTGGAAAGACTCGGCTGGACTCGGGCATGGCATCGATGGTCTTCTTGGATTGTATCTGACATGCAGTAACTTGAGAAGTATGTGATCGTAATCCTTGTAGTGTAGCAAATTTGTTTCCACAATAGGGGCAAGCATGATCCTTGAATTTAGCCTGAGCTGGCATTATGGACTTGGAGAAGACATGTTGTGAGACCGGTTTTTACGGTCCGACTTACAAGCAAATTTTTTTTGTCGCATTCTCTTTCCTCACACTACCATGTACAGGAGCCGTTGTCGTTGTCGTCAACAAACACCTCTCGAAGAAACCAAAACCTCCATTGCCATTCATACTGATACCGACGGTAGCGATGAAGAATGTATGGTCCATGAACTGGAACATATCAGTAAACATAACAGTGATGGTGACGAAGAGGAAGATGACGGCAATGGCAATGACAGCGACAATGACAACAACAACAAAGATGAACATGAGAACTGTACCCCACCACCACCTCCTCCCAAGAAAACAGCTGGTAGGAGTGATACAAGTGAACAAAGGATGTCCACTAGGGCACGAACTAACGGAAAACCAAAGGAGCTTAGTACGTGCTTTTCTTCATGTCTCATAGCACTAATGTATCTTATCACTTCATAGATGATGCTCAACTCAGGCGTGAGTATGAGGCAATGAAGAAACGAGAAGCAAAACTGAAAAAGAGGGTACAAGGTCGTATTTTTCGTACTCAGTAGATTATGTTATACTAACTTCTCATCCTTCTTAGCATATGAAGAAAATGCAGATGCAGAGTCGAACCAGGACATAGAGAGTGAAGATGAAACACGAGGGAACATAATATGGGGTCCTGCAGTTGGGTTCTATCAGTTTGATACAATGTGTTCACTGACATCAGGATTATGTAGGCGCGCCCGCTCGAGACAATTTCGACCATGAATACTGTCAAAAAGGTTGCTGCCAAAAAGCGGAAGACAAATCGTAGTGCCACGTCAACACCTTGTTCAGGTGTATCGATTTCTTTAGCGCAATCAGCCTCGCATTCACCTGCGACAAGTCGGAGTACTGTCACAAAGCGTCAGAGACGGGGTGACTAAGCGGAGCAATGGGGCAAGCGGTAGAGCGGAACGACGGAGCAAGCGGTAGAGGCGGAGCGACTGATCAGAGTGTGGACAGACTGGTCCCAAGATAATGACAGAGAGGTCAAGATAAGGGGCCAGGTAGTGGGGGGTTGGGCTTTATATACACAATCCGATCTGCGAG
>MU795347.1:0-27969 GCA_027886305.1 Lentinula aff. lateritia | reverse complement strand
CTATCCTCATTCTAAAACCAATCAGGTTGCCCAATTTCAAAAGTGAACCTTTATTGAGTGAATCTATCTGCAAGTATGATGTGAGACACATTTCCATGATTCTATCCAAATTTTCATCAACTTTGTCCCCTGTGTATGTAATACTTTCCATAAGTCACAAATGTTATCTTATCGGAAATTTACATTAATTTTCCAGAAGTCTTCAGCAAGTGGCAGCAACTTATGGAAATTTGCACCCTGTGTAGTCTAAGAGGTGTATCAGGATATTGGGGGTTGTGTCATAATTTTCTGATTCCATGATTAATTAATTAGGACCTACAACCACATCATCCTATGCAGACTGGAGCACAGCCTTAGCATGATACAGAGATAGCAGCGAGAGATAAGGAGATAAGCACAGATGGAGTGAGAGATAAAGATGAGGCGGGAAATAGCACATCACCTTGCTTGGCTAGGTTTCTTGGACTGTGATAATTGATGCAGGTTCCATTCCATATCGCAAATATGCCATAACACAGTTTCCTTCTTGGCCCGGCTTGTCCCCCTCAATTGCTTTGGCTTCATCCCACTGTCCTGAGTATTGGCTACTCAATCCAATCACTTCATTGCAATGCTATCTGAAAAAATGTAGTACTTGCAAGTACAAAAATTTGCTCTGCCCTGTTTTCTACACAAGTTCTGTACTCTAGAGTTCAATACCATGCAGCACATATCATAACAAATTTTCCAACAATATTCTGATACACTACTATTGTGAAACAAAGGCAAATCAGGGAATCCAGGCAAGGTCAGTGCCTCGGCACAAGGCCCTTTCCCAGTCCAACCTATGTTATTGAATTTAGTCACGTCTGTGATCCAAATTTGAGGAAATAGACCATCCAAGGCAGGTTAGAAATGAATATACAGGTACAGTTTGAGGGGAGGTTACACGCAGAGAATGCTTTCAAAAGAAGCATAACATTATCAAAGCCTGTGACATCGGCACAACGCAAAAATGAGATCGCACAAGGTATACAATTAATATGGGTTATACAGTAACATCAGTCATGGATTGATCCCTATGCACACATTGACCCAACCATCGGCACCAGCGAGGCAGCCACCTAGCCAGGCCATTTCCGTTTCTGAAGGCATAACTATACCTTGGACCAACGCGTAGGCAGGACGATGCACGGGTGGTGGACGCGGATGTGGATTAGTGCGCGACGGAGGTGGTGCCGGAGGTGCAGCTGGAAACAGCAAAGGAATGTGATCAGTCAAATAGTGCGATAGAGTTCGCGGAGTATCTTAATTTGAGAGATTAGGACGCGCAACGGGAACTTGAAGTGACGAACTTACTATCATCCACCATGGGAGGCACTAAATCCTGTATAACAGGGCCGTCTGGTAGATAAAGGCGGACAGGAATACTACGGACGTTGTAAGCACCATCGCGTTCCGAAGGACCTCCGGGATCTGCGGACGGAGGTCTGTTGACCATGGAAGCGGATGATGACGGAGGAGCCGGTGATTGGGCACGTGTAGGAGCCGTAGTAGGAGTCACTTTCGAGGCTACACGCCAATAATCGTCAAAGTTATCTGGCCATGCCGTCAAAGTCCATTCGTGTGTTGGGAAAAGACCTTGGACGTACGCTCTTTGATCCCCTCCCATAGTCCATCTTGATCCTGCTGTCTCAACCCTGTCATTCGTTTGGTGCTGCCCCATCTTATGAAGTCGGCTTCTTTTAGCTGACCCATAAATGCCTGTTTGCATGCTTCAGGACTTGGGGAAAGGAGAAGTTTGTCATTTGGAGGGGATGCCAGGTGTAAGATCAGCCGTAAAGGAGTAACGTTGGCAGATGAGCGCGAAGTCGAAGGTTTTAATGATGCGGAGATTGTATGATTATCATATATCAGTCCTATCGGCCAATGCCTGACCAAAAATTCAAAAACATTGACAGTAGCGAGAGGACGTAAAGATTGACCATTTTATCAGAGTCCCTTCAGTCGTTTCGAACCACCATTCCTCATCCTTTAGATCCTTCGCGGCGGTTTCGTCGAAAACCAAGTCCATGAAGAACCTGCGAATTTCCGGCATTAACAGAGGGAGGTAGGATACTCTGGGAGCCTGGACAAAGTAGCATTCTAAATTTCGATCCGAATTTGCAGGAAGTTCCTTAGGATCTACACGGATTTCGAGTGGAACTGTACCGTCCCAAGTAAGTCGGCGAAAAAGGGTGGTATGATAATTTGTGACCCGGTCCCTATTCGAATAGTTGGCTGCGGGAGAGTGATGATGTCGAGTAGTGCCATATGTGGACATTGAGGAAAAATAAACTCCGAACGAACTGGCAGGTTGGGAACGGTAAATAGGAATGAGCAATGCCGCATGGATCACGTGTGTCAAACCAATCGCGAAATTCAAACACGAGCTTTATGCCTTGTCAGTTGTGCCCTGGTTGTGCCAAGTGCCACTTTCCGTACAGCTTTATCCTTTCTCTTGAACGATTACATGGCCACCACAGTCCGCAATCCTCTGTCCCAACGCTCTCGCCCTTCCCTTGCATCTCCTCGTGTTACAAAGACATCGGTTGGGCTGAAACGACCCAGGTCGCCTGGCGTTACCCCAGAAGATCAGCCTAGTAACGGCGCTACAAAACGCGTCAAATCCGTGGCAGAGGCTTCCCTCGATAAGCATAGACGGAGGGACCAAGAAGAGATAGAATGGAGGGAAAAGTACACCCGTGCTTTCAATGCATTCAAATTCCACTTTTCAGAAGACATTCAGAACACCGACTATGTCAAACAACTCGAAAGACGAATCCTTCAACTTGGAGGGGTATGGTTCCACTGTAGTCACCTGCTCTCGTATGTGCTCATACTCTGTGCAGACTGTCGAAGATTTCTTTTCGTCTTCAATCACGCATTTGATCGTGAAGGATGTGGAGCCAAGTAGAGTATCGAACAAGGAAAATCGTCATGGGCAGAGGAGTCCCACCAAGAAAGCCGGACTGTGAGTGTATTTCAGGTCACACAATGGAGAGATAGCTCTATCTGATCTTTTTACAGCATTACCGAGGTACCTCTAGTTTATCGTCGTACTGTTGATGAGGCCAAGATCAAAGAATGGGGCGTACGAAAGCTCGATAGTGTCCTTTCTCGTTGCTTGATACAGCCCGTCATCTTGCCTACATCTGGGCCTCTTCCCGCTCGATTAAATCCTTCGACGTCCGTTCATGCAACCGGCCAGAATCGGTCTCTCAATAAGCTCCTGCAGTCTGAAAAGATTCATGGTACTACTGAGCGCGATCCGACCCAGAAGAGACATGATTTTGCATACTTTGCGCGAGGTAGTTACTTTGTCTTAATCGAGGACATACACCAAGAACTTGCTACAATTGTGACGCATCAATATACTCCGCCAAAAAAAGGATCCACTCGAACCCCTTGGCCTGTCCTTTATTGTCATCCTCAGTCAAGAGGACCTTTTGTACCCTTCGACGAGAAGGAAAAGAAACGATGGGAAAAGGCCCAGAAGATAGAGAGAGAGGACAAGATAGAAGCTCACGAGAGAGAACTAAAGGAACAGAAGCTATTCCAAGAGCGTATGTCCCGAGAGAGGGAGGCTCGCCATCGAGGCTTCGATCTCAGGCGTTCAGTGTCCATGAACAACCTTCGCCGCCGTGAATCGCTAGAGGCAGAGACGGGAAATGGACAATGCTTTGATTTCGGAGACCCTGATTCCGCCTGCGCGTCGGGGTATCTTGCTTCCGGTAATGGAGGTTACATTGCTGCATCTGGAAACAGTGTCGGTATCACTTCCACTACCGGCACAACTTCCACCACCGAATCCAATTTCGGCCTCGGCTCCAAGTTATCGGCCAAACTGAAAGCTTTCGCAGATCAACAGGTCCCGACATCTCTCAAGATCGGCAGACGCGATAGTATTAAAGGGAATATGGGGCCTCCTGCACTTCCCGAAGGGCGTGTCGGCGTGGGCCTCAGAAGAGCCAAGAGCACTAACAACCTCAAGCTTCCAAAACGAGAGGAGGGATCAAAACCAGGTTATTGTGAAAGTTGTCGCCAAAAATTTGAGGACTTCAAGCAGGTGCATTTTCCTGACTTTGACTTTTATCTTCACCTAATTACTCGGTGTTTTCATAGCATATTCGTAGTTCCAGACACCGCAAATTTGCCAAAGAGGATGCACATTTCGCGGAACTTGACATCGTCCTCTCCACAGTCAAACGTAAGACTGTAACCGATATTATGCGAGAGCGTGATACTCGATTTTCCCGTGAAGACGGCACAGAAGAAGACCCCTTCCTCGATAATTCCGGCACAAAGATGCCCGACGTCGACTTGGACGATGTCTGACCGTTTCGTATCTCTTGTTTTCTATGTAATCTCGACCTCTCTTACCGTTGAGCCTTGGTTGTTTGTTCCCCACTACATGTACGTTTATCGCATTTTCCTTACTTGGCCAGCCTCATTACGACAGCATACATTCGGACATTACTGTACACCTTCTATACGTTATGAACTACATTCCGAATTGTACATATTCCATTATATATCAAGACAAAACTCGAAATATCCGGAACATGCATTTATTCATTAGTTTGAACGTATGTACATGAGTGACAATGTCACTTCGACATAGCAGGAAATAATCTCACCCCCGCTACCACGTTCCCTATTGACCCCGTTTGTCCATTTATCCACGATCGTTCTGCCGGCGAAACACCCAGCGAGTCCAGAAGCTTTCCAGCCACGCGGGGCATAAACGGCTGTAAGCAGATCCCCGAGACACGAAGAGATTCTAAACACGAATCATAAGAAGCACGAGCGACCTCTGGCGAGGATTTCCAAGGAGCTGCATCGGTCAGACATTTGTTAGCCTAGACAGGACTCTCAGTAAAATGAGAAAAGTGCAGGCTCAAGAAATACGTACCAGCCTGAGCACATCCATGATGGCTTCCAACGCGTCTGCTACATTGACTTTGTCCATATAATTGGAAAGAACCGAGGGAAGCGCCTTGGAAGCTTCGAGGAGAGGAATAAACGGCTCTCTGTCGGATGCAGAACATTCTGGAGCCATGCGAGAAGCGATGGCAGGGGAGGTGATCCGCATGTAAAGATTGCCTAGTACGGCCTGGAGTTCTTTGTCATGCTTGGCTACTTGAACGTGGGACCAGTCTGATAATTTGGTAAATGGATGAAGACCTTGCTTGGTCAAACATAAGGACTGACCTACGTCGTCCTGAAACCGCCCCCCGACCTTGGCAAGATAATACCGCACAGAATCGATGCCAAATTCCTTGATAGCTTGGAAGGGGTCCGTCGTATTACCAAGTGACTTTGACATTTTCTTTTGTGAAGAGGTCCAGTGCGCGTGAGCGAGAACTTGACGTTGAAGTGGAAGCTTGAGAGCTAGAAGGACTGCTGGGAGGTATACAGTATGGAAACGAACAATGTCTTTCCCAATAATCTGCATGTCCACGGGCCAGCCTTGACTCACTCCTGAGTTAGGCCAAGGATAACCAATTGCAGTGAGATATGATATGAGAGCATCGAACCAAACATATACTGTATGTTCGGGGTCGTTCGGCACAGGTATTCCCCAGGAGAGACGGGACCTGGGACGAGATATGGATATGTCTTCCAATGGCGACCGGAGAATGCTGACAAGATGGGCATGGTGTGCCAGAGGAACGACAGATTCGGGATCGGAGCTGTAATGTTCTAAAAGAGCTTCCCGGAATTGAGAAAGTCGGAACATGTAGTTGACTTCACTGCTGTATTCAACGGTAGCGCCTGTCTCCTTGGAGATAGTGCGGGCTGGTGAGTGTCCTTCTTCTGTGATATGTACAACCTGGCTGTCTGTGTAGAAGCACTCATCCGTTATTGAGTACCACCCCGAGTAGGAACCCTTGTAAATGAGGCCCAGTTTGTCTAGTTGGCGCTATGATTGCAAGAAAAAATGAGTAGATTGTAGTCGGAAGTCTGAAGCACGCGTACCCAGACATGTTCTACCGAAGTATAATGCGCTTGCTCACTAGTTCTGATGAACCTCGTGAAATTCACGTCGGCTTCATTAGCCAGTTTCTAAAAAGTGAGATTGATGAATACTAAACGGAGCCAGTCATTGACACGAGAACAGACACGGAATTGCAAGCTAATGGCATCGCAAAAGTCTTTCGGATGCAGCCCTTTGTTTAGTGCAGCTTTTTGAATCTTAAGACCGTGTTCGTCCGTTCCAGTGACAAAAGACACCGGTCTCAATGGATTTTCGAGAGCATGATACCGCGCAAAGATGTCTGCTGTGACTAGAGAGTACAGATGGCCGATATGCGGAGCTATGAGATACTAAGTTGAACGTTGAACGCCTAACGCGAAATGTTGCTCACTGACCTGCGTTCGGATAGAATATCGGAGTCGTAATGTACCATGGTTTGATAACGGTGCTGGCCCAGCGACAAGGAGCTCGAGTACAGGCTTTTAAAAGCACAGAATGGCGGAACATCTGCTTTTGAGGTCCTATGCCGACATTAAAGATATATCAGAACAGACTGGAGCGGACAGCGAACGAAATTGTGATATCTTCCACTTGCTTTGACATCAAACAAAGCTAAACATACGTCTCTTTCAGTTTCTTTCGTGTTAAACGCGATGAGCGCCACTAAGTACGCGAATTTACCAGATATTGTAGGTCTTTTGTACTTGATACCTTGTGTACTCATATGGAAATGTAAACAGGACACTGCCCAAGATATATATGAAACTGAAGATATCTTTCCGTCCCAAGTTCATGTCAGTCAACCATGTACCGACAATAGGCCTACATAATAATTGGTCTTCTTGGTTTCTAGGGAGAGTCCAGCGATGATGATGCCCTGCCTACTCGCTTAGCAATAAGAAGTAGAGCAGGCGAAATTTCAAACAGTCAAGAACTAGATGTTGGCCACCTGATAGACACTGAAGAGGCAAGCAAAAAGTTTCGAAAGGCTGAAAAGAAGAGAGGTATTTGCTCTGTTCGAAAGTTTCCCGAGATGATCTGTATTCTGATACACCTGTGGATAGCACGACATCGAACTCGATATGCATACCCTCCATCGGCTACTCAATCTGGTTCCTCGTCGGCCGACGAAGAGACTTCTCGGCCAATACCACTATCTAGACGTTTAAAGGGCTTGCAAGCTGAACTCTCCTCACTCGAAGCTGAGCTCGTCGATCCATCCAGCCCCTTGTTTTTGAACGACGAAGTCAACGATGCAAATCCAGGGGAATTGTTACGTGGACTAGTCGATGTACGAGGAAGGGTCAATCAAATCAGCCGAAGTACGGAGGGTCGTGGCAAGTTAGTGAAATCCATCCTAAGCCAACAACAGTTAGGTAGTATAAGGCTTTCCAAGGGAGAAGAACCGAAACCGACTTTAATTGAGGACGAGATGAACGAGACGCGAGTGGCAGGAGACATTCACAACCTCGTTGAAATGGACAGACGGGTAGCTGAATTGGAGAGGCTGCTTGGAACTTCGACAACTGCTGTGGATGAGGTGAGCACGGTCTGGCACGTATTGCTACTGCTAAGTTGATGTCTTCACAGACTTCGCCGTTGCCATTGCCGCTAGCGACTCAGATAACAAGGATACACTATCAACTGCAAGCTTTGACGACTCCGCGACACATTGATAACATCTCCCGACGACTGAAATTGCTCATGACAGACCTTGACCGTGTCTCTAACGCGCACACCCATAAACGGCATCCATCTCATCCAAATGCCGATCCTAGCGTCAATGCTAAGATAACAAACGACATTATACCTATACTTCACCGTTTGAACCCAGCATTACCCCAAATACCCCATATTCTAACTAGATTGCGCACACTGTCGACGTTACATAGATCAGCAGGGGAATTTCGAAAAGACCTGGAGAGTCTTGAGGACGAGCAGGCTCAGATAAAAGAGTCGCTGGATGAACTGGAGAGTGCTATAGTAACCGTGGAGAAAAGTCTGGAGGAAAATAGGAAGATTGTGGGTGGAAACGTAGAGGGTCTGGAAAAACGAGTTGACGATTTGTCGAGACGTTTAGACGAACTTGACAGAATCGGATGATGCGAACACAGTCGTCGAATCTCGATACTTCTCCGTGTAGCTCACACTAAGCAATAAGCATACTAATATGCATTATCGCACGACAGTTGGATCATAATACTAACGAGGCTCACCAGACTAGTATATATACACAAATACTGGAGATTGAAATCAAGTTAAATCTACATAGGTGTAATCGTGAATGTACGATTCCCAACCGTGACACCAACCTATACTAACACAATTTCTTGAAATTGGAGGGCGGAAGGTACTTACAGGTTAGAGGGGTTTTCTGAGACTATGCTTCCCCAATCAAGGCTCGAAATCGTAAGAGATGACAAATGAAAGACGAAAAGAATAAGACTTTTACCTTTGCAGAAATTCTAGCTAAGATCATGATGTCTCACAGGGTGCAAATCTCCATAAGTTGCTGCCACTTACTGAAGACTTTTGGAAAATTGATGTAAATTTCCGATAAGATAAGATTTGTGACTTATGGAAAGTATTACGTAGAACTTATGGAATAAAACTTCCATAAAAGGAAATTTATTTGCATAAGTTCATCATAAACAACAAGATAAGTAGACAATCTTATGCTTTAGCCATTTTATGTTAATTCACCGTAAGTTTCTCATAAGCCACAAAAACTTATGATAATTTGCACCCTGTGTCTGCGATCTATTCAACCCAGGGCGCATCACAGCCACGTGCGGGAAACCACACTTACCAATGTCTCCACCAGCTGTTGAGAGCCAAGTTCAAGCGTTAACAGATCTTTACAACAGCATTCAGAACGCGAGGCACCATCCCCGCGATCTATTGAAGACTGCCATTTCCCCCAATCCGTTACCGCTAACACATCCGTCTCTTTTGCTATATTCCCAGCAGCTAAAAGACATCGCCCATACGCTACGCACGGATGCAGTCCAATCTGCTCTGCGGGCGGCGAAAGAGAGTGAGAAAGCAGACGGGCAGAACATCATGAACAACGTTCGCCGTGAAAACCGAAAGAGAAGGTTCGATTTTTCTTTTCGGCAAGACGCCGAGCATTGAAGCTGAAACTTTGCGATTCACAGAAGGCCACCCTCGCCGGAATCGCCTCAGCCTTACACCGTCATAGAGCGGCAGAGCTCGTCCTTGTTCCCCGTGACCAAAGATGATGTAGCTCCTTTGAAAAGTCCGGAGCTGATTGAGTATATACGACAGTTCAACAAGAAAAATTCTTCCTACAAATTGGGAATATGGCAGGGGACACGATCTTCCACCAGAGACTTGAAAAATCCAGCGATTCTTCGTTTCACAATCAAGGACGTGCTCACAGCATACGTTACAGTAAGCTATACATCCAATGATTTTGTTCTGTTGGTGGAGAGCGTGACAACATTTGGCCCAAGAGAAAGGGTAAGCCGCGATCGAGATTCGCTCCGTATTTCCGTACAGAAAAGAGCTTGACATCAGGTGCATTGCACAGAAATTGCCTCATTCTCAATCGGATTATTCAGTGTATCGGATGCTATCACAGGAATTCGGAAGGATGATTCATTCAGACCCGCAAGTGGGGCTCCAGAAATTCATGGTGGGATCAATTGCTTTTTATTCTTTCCCGGTCTGACTAAATCCAATTCCAGACGTTACTTTGCTCGTACGAAAATATGTTCACGATGCGCTGTGACAAGTGTCAGCGGGTGCTTTGTGTGGAGGGCCATGTGGCTGCGGTGGAGCGAGTCTGGAATGAAAGTGACGGACAATGGCAGCCCCGGCATGTTAGCTGTTAGTTTTCTTTCTTTGTGTATTTCGAAGCGAGCCACGAGCAATATCTATATGGAGATAGCAAACAAGACCAACACGGCGGTCTCTTTCCATTTTGGGATAGATAGCCTCATGTCACCGGCGCCTTTGTCAGAATAGGGGTGTTTTGCGCGTCTTTATTTGGTTCCTCCTTATTTGGACTGGATATAGGGCTCTGTTTTCTACTTCCATCCCCATAAAATGTCCCTCTCAAATTCCAAAAGCTTGCTTTTGTCGATACCAACCACTCCTGTTTCTTCCCACTCGCCGAACAACATGATACACGTCCTTGAATATTCCCCACACGAAGGCGAAATAGGCGTTCCTATCACTGTCCGTCTTCATTTCAATCCTAGTAATTCTTCCGATGCGGTTTTCCTCCGCCTTGTTGTCGGTTCGACACCGATGCCAACCAAAGTACGCGAACTTCCAGAGTTAACTTATGGCCGCTGGCAGCTCGATGCTATCGCTCCTGCCTTCGAGAACCCTGCCTTAGGCTCTGATAGAGTTCCATTATCGGTCGAGGCCCTTGACAAGAACAGTCATGTCATAGACACCGTCACATTTGGCGAGTTCGCCTTTTGGACCCCGAGCAGTAAACGTCAGCTTTTTCTTCCTCCTCTCTATACCTTCTGACATTCCACTTCTGCCACGTAGCTTTCCAGTCAAGTTCCTCAAACATTCACAATAGGCGCCAGTCTTCAGCCGATTCAAGGTTGAATCCACCCAACACCGCTTCGTCAAGCGCTTTTGTCGGTCGCAGACGTGCCAATACGACTTCCTCCACTTTCGTCAAATCCGAAAGCCCAAAGCCACGTGCTTACACAAAAGAGGGCAGTCGTCGTGTTCGAGTCAATTCCCTCATGCGGGCAAAATATCCAGTTTGCAAGAATGTCGACGAGGAATTATACGCTCAGACTCCTCTCCTGCAACTCATTACCTCGCTTGATTCTATGTGTGTCGCTTGGGAGCCTCCAGAAAAGCGTGTTGGTCGTCGTTTAGTTCGATTCACCAAGGTCCAAGACGGTCGGAAACTTATTGTCTCCTGTGAGGCCATCTTGCAGGACGACTACCGTGAGAGCGACAGCGTTATCTCTTGCATCTATCGCGAGGAGACTCAGACATATTATGTCACCTCAGTCGACATCATCTATCTCCTCGAGCGCCTCACCAATGACGAATTTCCGGTAGAGGAGAAGAATAGGATTCGACGCAATCTCGAGGGTCTTCGTCCGACTACCGTCTCAAAGCACAAACAAGGATTCGAGAATTTCTTCCAGCGTATCATGGAGTTTCCGGACCCCAAACCAAGGAATATTGAAAAGGATTTGAAGGTTTTTGAGTGGTCCTTGCTTGGCCAGGCTCTAGACAAGATCCTTTCTAAATATGTCAGTCAATTCATCATTATATGCGCTTCAAAATTCAGATTTTCTTATCTATCCTTTAGCATGTGTATACATCCTCTCCCACCGACTCAACCGTCTCTCTCCCCATGGAGCCTTCCGAAGACGTTTCATATCTTCGAAACGTAGACCATCAAGTGGCACACGACGACAAGCTTGATAGATATCCACAGCTAGTACACCCTACACCGACCTCTACCATGAAATTCGAGCCAGGATTGTACGAGGATCGCAGTCTCCTCTTTCTCCAGCCTCATTCTGACAACATGGAGTGTCTGTCTCATCCAGCTACTCCCTTCGTTCATCATGGCAGCGCAGTTGACACTCGCGGTACGCCTGACTATCAAAGCGGTCACTGGACACCATCAGACCGTATGATATCGAGCGAATTGGCCATCGGCGATTATCGCCATTTAACTGATTTTCAATTTCCCGGACCGCACCCTAACGGAGATGGACCCGACTATGGTACCTATCTCGGCTCGTATTCTTTTCCTGGCATGACAGAAACTCCTCTCGCATACTACTAACCAAGCATTCGTTCATCTTCTTCTCGCACTTTGACATTCAGTTCTGTTCACATCGTTTTGCATACTTCGGATCTTTTTCTATGCCACAAATTTCTTGTCAGCTGACGCAACTTTTGGTTTTCAAATGGTGTTTTTTTCTTCGCCTTGCAGGGACATTAAAGCTATTTCTCTTCAGTTGTATCGCCACGAGTTTATCTTTCACGAATCTTATGACTTGTACCTCCGCGGACCACCGTCTTTCTTTCGTCTTTCTTGCAAGCCTCAAACGGAATTTCTGACGACTTATTATTATCAGTAAATTGTGTAAATTGTTTGTTGTACTGTGTATCGATGTACTGCCTGTCACGAGTCTAAACCTTTAAGAGCTTTAACTCGGAACAATTGGTTCCGTATGGATTGGAACAGCCAAACAACAACTAACCCTGACTAACCATAAGTAACGGTTTCCTGCATTTTGTGGTAGCACCAACAGGTAATAAGGCAGTAACACGCGCAATGAACAGATAAATGGTAAATAATTTGTCAAATTCATACGATGATTTCAAGCTTTGGTACATCAGGAAAACCAGATTTAACACAATAATTCGGTGTCAGTGAATTCCCAATTTTGAGTTAGGGTTGATGACGTCTACCGAAGTTTAGGCTCCCAAAACGCGAAAATCGTCCTTTCAATGAACCAAGCGATCCCAGGCTACCCCCAAAATTTGACATCGTCATTGATGCACCTGAGGTCTGTGTATGCAAAGGGTGAATGCCATTGGCAACATTCACAAAGGAATCGTGGGTTGATTCGACGGAGAAGGAGTCGCTGCCGTTCTGTGCATCCGGAGGGCCTGAAGATACGCCGTTGATACCATGTCGGGCTAAATGAGCTAGATGTCGTTGTAATGGTGTTTGCTTTAGAGGTTCAATTGGGGCTTCTGATTGAACGGGAGAAGCCGGGGATAACGGAGGAGGAGAAAGTGTCCGCCCTAGTTGAAGTGGAGGAAGTGCAAGGCGTCTGACAGACGATAAGGAAAAACTCCGCGCTATTGAGCCATTGTAGACGGATGATTGATACGGAGACTGAGCGTTGACAGTGGTATTAGATTTCAGAGATGGGGACTTCGTCAAGGTGTCTGCGACGTCGTCAATCCCGAGCCGACGAATCTCCTCTCTGAAATTTTTGTGGAAAAACCTCTCGAGTGTCTCGTGGAAAGGAATAAATTCAGGTGGACATAAAGAGCCATGGAGTCTCAGGCAGCTGTTAATAATCTGAACCTAAAACCATTTTTTGTTAGCTCGCATATTGTCAATATAGCACTGCCACACAAGCCCACCTGTTCATCGATTGCCCCTCTCAATTTTTCGACGAGCTCGACCTGATCGTGGTTCCGAGCGGGATTGAAGAACATATGTCTATATGTAGATATCCCGGTGTATAATGGAGTATCCACAGCAGAGTTGAGAGCCATTGAGAGCGCATTTGTAGAAACTTCTTGCGTAGTCTTTGCTACGTTTTCATAACGAAGTTTGAGAGCCGACAGCTCCTTTGTCTTCATCTCGACCTCCGATAAAGCATTCTCAACGGGAGAGATATCCACTACGGTCAAGTCAATGACTTGGGAACGACGAAGTACAGTAGGGAAACTCTCCTCTGTGGTAAAGTAGACTTTTTCGATCCAAAATTCTTCTGTGCCGTCGCGTGCAATGCGCTTTACTGGACGAGAATAAGAAAATAAATTGATGTCACTAATAGACGTCAGCATCTAATGAACAGAGTCGAGAATGGTGCGTCTTCACCTGTGCTCGTAATATGTTCGAACGGCGAGTGGGACGTCTGGATTTGTGAATATAGGTGAAGTACGATCAGGCTCCGGGTTTACTGCTGTGCACTGAATGTACTGCTCGCTACCATATCGAATATCCACAGGAGGATCACCGGCAATCTTTAATAGCTGAGCCCCAGGGTGCTTGTTAAGCATCCGCTCACAGAATGCGCCATACTTTTCCCACTCGTACCCCCGATACTGGGAACGAATGCAGCGTCAACCAGAGCCTCAAGCTACAGCTATAATACATACAATAAATCGCTTGTCTCTGATGGCTGCCGGGAAGTTTCCATAAAACGTGAGGAGGTAATAGTCACAATAGTACCTCTGGTCTGTGACTATGTGCTCGAGGAGAGCAGCTTGATGGCGCAAAATTTCAGATAGTCGTCTGCTGCAGGATAGTATTAGTGCGCTCAGTCAAGAAAAGGGGAAGTGTTCGTACTAATTGAATGTGACCCCAGAATGCTGAATAGCAAGCTCCTTACATATATCGATCGCACGCTCCCAAGCCTTCCCTTTGCCTGTTGAAAAAGTCAGAAAGTCCAAGAACGAATTGTCCAACATCTACCCAAATAGTCCAGGATCAGTAAACATAATGTTTCTTTCCGGTGAAACTTGGACTGCTGTGGTAAACCGAGTTCTTCCATTGGAGGTACAAATGAGTTTAAATCCCAGGGGTAGAGATCTGAGTGCAATTTGAGTGTAAGGGCTGCTTCCACGTAGTTTTGGGATTGGAGGTGCATCTAAGTATCCATGAATAAGGCAAACCAAGAAGCAAGCTCTTCGACATACATTTACGAGCTGGTGGACGTATTTGATGTATATCTCATCCCTCCCTATTCGCCGTATGAAATTCATGAGGCGAAGCTGATGCATGTGAGAGGACCGTATAAAAGAAAGATCAATCACTTACTGTAGCTATGACTCTTTCATCGGCAAACTCGTCGCCTTCCGGAAGAGCTCGGACACTGAGAAGGAGCTCCAAGAAAAGGTCAACTGAATCAAGAAAACTTGAGACTCGTTCCCGTAACTGCTCATCTCCCTCGGTACTTTCAAAGAGGTGTCGAAGTTGACCGACGAAGAATGCACCCGATATATCGTCTTTAGAGCTTTCTGACATGAAAAGAAAGTCTAAGCGGGTAACAAGTTCGTTTTCAATTTCTTCAAAATTTCCCGACGTATGGTACTCCGAAACAATCATGCTATAGAGCATTTGAACAGCGTTATTTCTGAGCTGTTCATGATGACTCAAGCATAACGAAACAACGCTGCCAACCAAAGTGTTCAAGTAAACTTGATAACCCTACGGAAAAAATTTCATAAGATATCAAATACTAGAACTGAATTTGTACTTACTCCAAAGCGCATTGTAGGTTCACCAGCGGTTGAGGAATGCTCACCCCAACCTAGAGCTTGCCAAAGCGTCAGCATGATACTAGCACCCTCCCCTCGGATGTCTCCTGCCAAACGCCAGACAGCACGACGTTTCTGAAACAAGAATGATTCAAAAGAAGAGTCCACCAGCATTAGAAGGAGCAACGTACCTGTGGGCTGAACTCCTCAATACAGAGTTGCTCCGATGAAAGAAGTTTCAAAAGCATTGTGAAAGCTTCTTTCCACAATGAAGGATCGAATGTAGCTTCAGCTTCTTGAGGTGGTATGAATTCATGACTGAGTAGTGTGGATATAGGATTCATCATCTTAACCAAGACCTGGTGTGCGAGGATGTTGATATTAAGCCAAGTTTTGGGAAAGCATTCATTTTCCAGGATCGAGATTGCGACTGTAAAAAAGTGAGAAAGCAAGGCTACAAATCTATCACGACCCTCGATATCGAGACTCGATTCCAAAAATTCGGAAATTGCTTTGGGTGGGGATGATAGAATTAAAACAAGTAGGACAACAGCCGCTTCGGCAAGACCTGGGTTGAACGAGTGTGCTTCGCTTGTTATACGTTTTGGGTTGGAGGGAGGTTGAGGAAGGTAGATCAAGAGAGAGAAAGGGTAGGATTCGGGGAATACGACAGGGACTATACTTTTCGTAGAGGGTGTACGTTCGAGAGCCCTTACTGATTCTGGAGCCATGAATTCGCGGTATGAATCCAACAATCTGAGGAAGACATCAACAGCATATCAGTGAACATTGACCAAAGTTTTTACTACCTTGGCAACAGAGGTAAGAGGCATTCTACGTTATCTTTTTCTAACACGAGGCGTCTTCGATCCTGAATCACTTCTGGAGACACAAGACTTGCTAGTAGTTTGTCAAGCATCACTGCAACGATGGTGACACATAGTCGAATGCTTTCCAACCAGCCAACCCGCGCGGCGTCACGAGCGGTCTCGGAGTCATTTGATTGAGTGTGCACATACTCATCATATCGTCCGAAATGAGGTTTGATCCATTGAACAACGGCTTCTACTAAAAGTGGCCGTGATTCCAGATTGTCAAACAAGAACCCTTTCACAATCTGGAGGTACATGATAAGCTTCCAGATAACAATTTTCCCTTTGGCACCTGGAACAGCGCTCGTAGCAAATGTAGTCACGATAGAGACTAAATCCACCGTAGAAAAGATCTTAGCCAGTTCAGGTAGGACTGAAGTGAAGTTTTGAAGAGCAATGGTTTGAGTGCCTATGATCGACGGTGGAGTTGTAGTCGACATCATACGGGTAACTTCTGATAAATGGGCGCGTAGTTCACGCTTAAACGCTGATTCTAGATGCTCTGCAGTCGCATCACTCCCCATTCCCAACTCCTTGGATTTCTGCAGTTCGCGAGATCGAGTGATAAATTTGATGATATAATGCCAAACTTTCAAGGCGTTCCTCAGCTGAGTGGCGTTCTCTGTGGTAGCGGGATTAGATAGAAGACGATTCATGGAATGGATGATATGGGACGAGGCTGCGGCCCATCCAAAGTGTTTTTCAATGTAAAGTTCCACTACTGGTCTGAAATTGCTAAAACGGCGGTCCTGGACGATCCCAAGAACGATGACGATAGCGTTGAACACCAAGTGTTCCATTTCCCCAACTTGGTTGTCCGGTGAAACGAGGATGCCGAACAGAGAATCGAAGATATCTCGCAAAAATTTAACTATTTCGACTTCGCCAACAAATGTGAAAGCGGCCAAGACCTGAGATAAGAGCTTTTTATCAGAAAGCTTCTCCCAATTGAGTAAACTCAAAAGCACGGGGTTTTGGGTGTACTTGGTCGAGCATAAGGACGAGCGAATGATCAACGTATCCCGCAATGGAGGCGCATTACGTTGCATCTCTGCGGAAACAGATATACTCTCTGGCTTCTGATTAAGAAGTAGCCAGGCAGGTGAAGAGAGGTACTGATCGGGAGTGACTTGGGCTAGTTTATCAGCACGGTACATGATCAAACTATGGGCACCGTCTTCGATAAATGATCGCCTTTCCGGGTAGAGAGGGAGGAATGCAAATGCATACAGAGGATCCGACTTTTCCCCTCCACGGCTAGTCCCGCGTTCTCTGGATGACCGTATACGGAAAGTGAAAAACAGATGCCAAGAGGGTATTCCATCTAAGGGTAGTTGTATCTTGATGAGCTCTCCAAACGTTGGTTCGTGGCAACGTTGAAACACCATGGAATGGAAGTAAGTCAAGAAAGGCTCTCCGCTCCCTTTAGATATAGCGCCCTCGATCGTCCGTCCTTCTTCGTCGCGGACCTCAACTGTCACTTGCATGTTCATTGCCGAAGGTCCACCTCTAAGATTGCTGACGCTGATACGGCCAGAATGGTTAGGGACAACTTGAAAGCTACCTGACCAGAGTTTGATATATAGTTCGTTGCGGACGTCACCCGGGAAAACCACATCGGGGAAACCAAGTCGGAGAGTGTGAGGTGTATCTTGAAGAACAGAGGTGTTCTCTTTGATAATAGTAGTGGCATCGCCCCTGTAAACTTTGACAGACACGGCTAGCATTTCAGTTCTACAGTTGAAATTTCGATTAGTAGAACCGAATCATGACGAGAGCAGTTATATACCTGACGAACTTTTCAAATTCCTTGGTATTGTTATTGATGATATTTTGGTGAAGCACCGAAAATGAAGTCTCGTTGGTAGGGACATAGATAGGCATAGAATATTCCTTGGGACCATGAACATCTGAATCATCCGCCGACATTTGCGCTAACTGTGTTAGTTCGAGAACAGCACAACCGAAAGGTCTGCGAAATTGAGTATCACCAGACGGGTACAACCGAGGACTGCTTGGGGAAACAGGTCCATAAGCATCAGTCCAATTACTCGGCGTATTGGGGTCAACCCGTGTTTCTGATCCTCTTCTTCCGCTTTCTGGTGGCACTCCCGAGCTGAAGGTAGCGCCAATTTTTAGAGCGCCATTTCTAATTACTCGACAAACGAGATAAATAGGCTCTTGAAGGTCTGACAGTGACAAGTCTGTGAAGAGAGTACGGATACGAGCGGTGGGGTTTCGCGCCAGGACACCATTATGGTTTAAGACAGCACAGAAATCTTCGGTAATGAACTGAGTGAACTGGGCTTGGGAGCCCAGTCTGTACAAAGAAAATAAGAGCTCCGCAGTTTCTCCCGGAGAGCAAAATGAGGCGACAAACGCCCGCAAGTCGAGGAACACATGATAGAATTTTGCGGTGGATGCTTTCAATGGGGAAGGTGGCCCAAGTTTAGTTAATGATCTCATACGAGATTTATGTGCAAGTTCAGGGAAGACGGAGTTAGCGGGAGTTGGAAGAGGACCAGGATTAGGCAAAACCAGCGGTGGATCGTCGACATTCAGATAGGCCAAGGCCACTTGCATTGAATACATGCGAACTGCACTGACCCATGTCCGGGAGTCAATCTCACCCTGTATATCGACAGTAACAAGGCCACCCCAGGTTGGATGGCGGACAATTACATCAAGGCCTTGGACAAGGTTGCCCTTGACCAATCTCACGACACAATCCCGCCGCATGTTGATTGTTTCTTCGGTGCTCAAAGTTTGGGCAAGCAATTGTCGTCTGCCAAGATGAAGGGCCTCTATATGTTCACGAACGATCTGAAAGAGGCGATAATCACGTCTGGCAAGGTATTGGAAGAGAAATATGTGCCATTCTCGCAATGCAGATGCAATTTCGTCAATGATTGGTTGTGCGACCCCAGATGCAGTATCATCTCCGGATTTCAGAGATGGACGTGGAGGGAGGGGTTTCATCATCTGTGACTCCGTTGGTGAAGACGAACGTAAACTTCTGGCGGACCTGGAGCTAGAATATACGGGTGCACCTGCATGAGACAAGGTTTTTTGGTCCATCCGTGGAAGTCTAACGCCAGTCATAATGGATGCAGCGTCAAGGTCCTCATCTTCCTCGCGCAAGACACTCATGAAATTACTACGACTCCATTGTGAATAACTGTCAGTAGTGGAATTGCTAGAACCATTTGTCTGGCTTCCACCGTCCAGAGATTTGGCAAGATTTTGGAGGGTTCCTTCTGCGTCAGAGAGCTCGTCGCGAACGTACACATGAGAAGCAGGAAATATTCCGATGAATACTTGTTGGGGTTCCTCGATCTTTGGTATAGACTTGGACGATGAAGCTTCGCCTGATAGTGCCCATGTGACTGGCGGCCTTCGAGCAGTGCAAACGACGTAACTGTGATAGAGAGTAAAGAGAGACGATGAGCATAATGGAGTAAAAATCGAAGGCAAACTCGGCGTACCCGCGGTACCAGATGCCTTCGGTTTCCTTTCCCTTTGGCGTATACTTTTCGAACGCATATATTTCGTCTCCGACTTCCAGAGAGACGACATCTCTGTGAATTTGTTCGTCTCCGGCGTCTGCTGAACCAATTGTATGATGTGACCGGGTCGAATACCGGGTATCGCGACGAGTTGAGGGAATTAGAGGGTGTACCGCATAGCCATAAGCAATCAACGGTAACGGCTCCCACATGATATGTAGATTGACCCTGTCGGTGAGATTATCTTCACCGACGGTGGCACCTTAGCAATGAGCAGAGCTGAGAGAAGGGGAGAACGTGGTGGAAGAAAAATCGAAATCACGAAGTCTTAGTCAAACGAAACAGCAAACGGGAACCATCACATCATCTTCCTGACAACCACCATGTCCGCCCTTTCAGATCATATAGATCGTCTAGCTCATAGCACTCGCTCTATCAAATCCATCACTGCCTCCTGCGGAAGCTCTGCCACGGGCCTTTTTACTCGTGCCATTCTCTCTGCTGAACTCGGCGATCTTATACGCGACGTAGACTCTTCAGAATTAGGCCTGTTTACCATCACAACACCTTCTAACGTCGTCGCTCACGATAAGGAGACGCGTAATCAGTCTGGTGTCGAAATCACCCGTGCCGAATTTCATGGAGCTACTCCTTTGCGGAGACCGACAGGCAGAAGAGATGAACTGAAGCCCAAAGAAATACCACCAGACGTTTACGCAGAAGCTGCTTGGAAATATATGGAACGATAGTACGTCTAGTGCATTGATTCTCGTTCTTGTCCGAGTTTCGACATTGCTTCAGTCAACATGTTCGGCCGATGCCTCGAGCTCATCAACAAGTCACTGAGATTCTTGAACGACTAGAGAAATGCAATAAAAGGATACGGTCAATGAATGAACAGCTCCAACAAGTGCGTAACTTTCTTCCATTTGGCTGTACTTGTATGATAATTGAACAAAGACCCGAACGACAGAAGCACCATCGCTGAAGTCTGCCGCTGATAAAGAACAGGGTCGGATAGATGAAATTCGGTCACGGATTGTAGCCCTGCGTATACATGTTCGTTGTTGTCCGTCGTTGCAAAGTCGCATATGCTGATTGTGTCAGTAACAGAAAGAAACTCTACTCAATCAAAAAGCACGCACCAAGAGTCGTCCCGAAGTTTCGATACCCAAAGCTGGGTCTTCGAAACCTCTTCCCCCACCCACGGATCCTGTGGAGGAAAAGTTTTGGAGTACTCCTGGCGCGTCTGATAAGCCCCTTCAATTCATCGACAACAGCTTACTTCTTGATGAAGAAGCAGAGTTTGGTAATCTATCTATGGCATCATCTATTTCAAGTCCTTTACCTCCCCGTCGGTTTCCTAAAGCTCGTATGCCATCATTCTCTCCGGATGCATTGAGTCCAGACGTCCCCAAGAACCCCCCAGAAATTGAGAACAAACAAGAAAAAAATGAGGCAGTGGAAGAAACGCCATCCAGTCCATTTTCAGGGATTGTGTCGGACGAGCCTGACGCGTTCGTACCGGATCCAGAATTTCCCAAAGTCTTGGACACGCCGCATAGAGAAAAGAAGATTCGAATCAACATGGATATTGAACGAGCAGTGGTCCGTTGTAATCTGATGTTTTCCAAACTTGATTGACTATTGATACAGGCAAAGATATGGAGTACAGTTGGTGAACTGATCATGCCCGGAAACACGTTCAACAGAACAGAAAATCTGCCTCCTGTAGCGAAGGCGACGATGTGCGTCTGGATCACACTCAATCACCACGCATTCGCTGACACATATCTCACTAGCTCACATTTGCAGACGTTATCCAATATGACTCAGACAGTAGCTTCTCCAACCCATTCGATATCAACTGTGTCGAATAGCGGCAATACCCCGCCCACCGCACAGCAGATACTTACTGCACATCTTTTGCTTGCCTTGATTTCATCCGAAACGCTATCTTTGCCCTTGAAGAAGGTCAAGGAATTGCTTGCTGCCAAAGCGAGCACCAGTGGCAGCGCAGCGATGGTTTCTGGACATCCCAAGGCGTTGTATGGTTGTGTAGCCAAGAGGTTGTTAAAAATTGAGCGAGGTGCAGCTGGGCAGGTGGTCAGGTTCGACATTTAATCATATGAGAGTCGTACTGTATACAACGCTATACAGTACTTGTTCATTCTAGAACTTCGTCCTCAAAGACGGCAGTCTTTGCGACACCATCTTCCCGAATCAAACCTCTGTATATGCCTCCACAATTCAGAGGTGTAGCAATGTTACCCTCGATATGAACAATAACTCCTCCAATACCGCCATCGCGACGGATGGTTTCCACAGCAACTCGAGCAGCAGTTGCTATAGGCTCACCTAGTAACTGGACACGACGAGCAAAGGTCGACGCTGTGGCTTGACGGATAAAGTACTAATGATTGCACTGTCGCAAAAGCCATGGCAATTCATTTGAACTGCCATTAAGGCATCACCGTTGGCATCTGGTTGTGACCCGGGCCGGGTATGTTGCAACCGTAATCTCATCATTCATGAACATGGAAAATAACAGTGTGAACTATGTCCCAAAAATTAGGGATCACAAGTAATTTGTTTACATCAGTCTGCTCCTTCCAGTAGTACTATTTATGCATGCAGTACATCCCACTGTTAAGATCATGTATACCGGAGAGCCATGCCAAGGGCCAATCGGTATCTATGGGCAGAAGCTGTGGTGGGACAGTGGTGAAGTTATTAACAACACCGCTGTTATGCCGCTAGTCCCTGGAGAGTAGGGTCAAAGGTGAGAGGACAAGAAGCAGCCAAGCCAAGTATGGCAGGAGCACCGACGACAAGGAGCGAACCAAAGAACTTTGAAGTTCTAAGGTCAAGACAGAGATGCTCAAGGTATAAGCCTCAAGACTTCAGAAGACAAAGTGAGTGATCAAGGGTGATCTAAGTTGATAATTAAACTGAAAAACTAAGGTACAGTACAGGAGTATTTATATCAACTACTTGGCGGTTCGGGGTGAAGCACCAGACTAACTAATAGGGGCTGTACATTTAGTACTGTCAGGGTAAGGAATAAGACAATAAAACTAGACTAAGTCAAAAGGAAATGTGTAGCAAGAAAGAACAATAATGAAGAGATTACAATAAGTCCCAGATCTTTGGAAAGCCGACACCAGCAGAGGGCACTGAGCATGGTATTGACAGTATCCCCCTCTTAGGCTTGAGCCCTCGAAAGCCATTACTAATCCCTTGCGATGGCGCCATACAATAACTCGATATTCTTGGTCCAGTGCACATGCCCTTCATGGTCCGTGCACAGCTTTTATTGTATAAAGCTTGGCGGTTTTCACCTTAGACCCCATTTCTAAATTCAAGTCCAAAGATGCCCGCTAGCTGAACAACCACTACCACCTCCCACAATGCTTTGGTGGGTTCAATACCTATCAACACCAATCCTCCAGCTCCAATGCGCCCTACCTTGCCGAGCACTTCCAATGAAGAGCGTGAACTAGAACTGGAGATGGAGAGGGTGCAGGAAAGGATGAGAAAGCTGAAGGAGAGGTGGAGGGCCGAAGAGGAGGCCAAAAAGAGGGCAGAGGAGGAGGCGGCTAGGCAAGCTGCCAAAGAAAAACAGAGGGAGGAGGCTGCCGCTTGGGCCACAAGCGCCAGAAAAAGGGAGGAGGAGGCAGCAGAGAGAAGGAAGGTGGCCGCGGTGGCTGCGGCGAGTCGCAACTGTATGGGGCCTACCCCCAGTGAGGCATCAACCTCTACTCATAGAGTGGAGGTCAAAGTTCCTTGTATGATCAATAGGGGGAAAGGCAGACAAAGGGCGGAGGTAAGTATCCCCCTACTCAATGACTCTTTTACTAACTGTCCATCAATAGGTTACCGGCGGGGATCCTGATGACGGCGATAAGGATGACGAAGAAGAAGATGGGGAGAAGGTGCCCTGTGAAAGGTGCCAGGTGAAGAAAATCCCCTGCCTGGGGTAAGCAGGCAGAGGAACACCATGATATGCAAGCCATGTCATGATGCAAAGGTAAGATGCTCATACTTGGGTCGACCGGTCGTGGTGAAGAGGGAGGGAGGACTGAGCAGCGAATGGCTGGCTGTGTTGGAGAGCAAGATGGCCCAGTTACTGGCTGACAACTAGTCCTTGAGGGAGTCGGCCTCAAAGACTCAACAGTACCTTTGACAACTCCTGTGGCAGCAGGACAAGGACCATGCTTGGTTGGCGATGGCAGATCCGGTGACCCCGGCCTTCTCGCAAATGACCTCCAAGCAAGTGAGGATGTTGAAGAGGAGAAGGATAGTGGAACAGAGCAATGAGGAAGAAGAAGACGAAAAACAGAAGGAGTAGATGAAGAGATAGACAACAGAGGGAGGAGAAGAAGAGGAAGTGGATGGGAAACCAGCGCCAAAGCAGGCCTGGTCGGAGAAGGGAAAGGAGTGGGAGGAGTAGGAGATGGCTCCACGGACATTGAACCTCAGCCCTTCGGCCTCTTCTTGTCACCTAATTAAATAATTTTGACCTTGTATATACAAAGAAATTTTTATATTGTATTATGTTGGAGAAAGCGAATGGGCCGCATATGGCGAAAACAAATCTAACTTGGAAGTATAAGTAGTGAACATAATTGAATGAAACTAAAGTAAATGGGAGCGAGTAAGCAATATAAGGAAGAGGATAAATGCTCAATTTGCTATCATTGTGTTTACCCTCTAGACGCATGAAGTAAACTTCGGTGGGGTGCGGCGAAATCAGAGTAAAAAGAATTATAATGTTTTCGAGGTCCAGATTTGTGGGGGTAACCAGTGTGAAACGCCGGAACCAGTTCATCAGTGTGTAGTTCATCAGCAGCAACCCAAGAAAATTCATCATCGGTACCTTCATAACTGGCCCACCAAATATAATACCGAAGAGGACAATGTTTATACCTTCTGTCCAGTTTAAAGTCGAGGATTTTGGCAACATTGTACTCCTCTTCACCATCAACTTCAATTGGAGGTGGAGGAGATTGAGTTCGGTTTGGGAATGGATTCGGCGTAACCGGCTCCAGCTGGGAGACATGGAAAACTGGGTGAATTTAGTGAAGGTAGTCTGGGAGCTTGAGTTTGTAAGACAAAGTACCAGGTCGACTGATGACCTTGCAAGGACCAATATATCTTTCAGAGAATTTTTTAGTAGGACGACTGGATTTAATATGCTTAGCCAGAACAAATACTTCGGAACCAATCGGAAACTCCGGGTGTGAGATTCTTTTCCTGTCAGCTTGTTCCTTGTAATGAGATTGAGCTAGTAGGATTTCCTCTTGAAGGAAAACATGGAGTTCAGTGAGGTTGACGACAAAGTCTCTGGCTAGGTCAGACTTCATATTGACCTCGGGCTGAATGGTAATGTTAGGATGGTATCCTTTGTTGGCAAAGAATGGCGTAATACCAGTGGAAGCATTCAGCGCATTATTGTAGGCAAACTTGGCGATCGGTAATAAGTGAGACCAGTCATCTTGTTGATAGGAGCAGTAAATCCTGATGTATTGTTCAAGAGTCTGTTAAGATCATATACACTGCGTAACCGTGCCAGAGGTCACAGGGTGTCTAAGTGCGGGAGCCGAGTGGGACAGTAGTGAAGTTATTAACAACACCGTCGTTACGCCGCTAGTCCCCGGAGATCGAGAGTATAGAAGAGAGAGACCAATAGCAGCCAAGTCGGAGCGGCGGTACCGCCGGTGACGAGGAGCGAGCCAGAGAACTTATAAGTCCAAAGGCTTTAGAGAGAGCTTCGAGGTAATGAGCCTGAAGACGTAAGAGATGGACTGAGACAGAAAGGGAATCTAAGTTGGTCTAAGTCGATAATTAAACTGAGGAACTACAGTAGCGTACAGGCAGTATTTATATCTACGGATCGGCGCATCGGGATGGAGCGCCAGACTAACTACTAGGAGCTATACGTGTAGTACCTGCAGGGTAAAGTAAAAGACAATAAAGGAAGACTAGAAGGAATGGGTATGTGTAGCGAGAAAGAACAATAAAGAGAAGAATACAATAAAAGGTAGATCTTGGGATACCGAGCGGTAGAGCGAGGCGCCGAGGCATAGGCTTGACAGAGTCTGGTTGACACGCTCGGTCTGCCCATCGGCTTCCGGATGGTATCCAGAGGTATAGTGAAGTTCCATGGAGAGCACTTTGCCAAGAGCCCGGAAAAACACCGAAACAAATTCAGAACCATGATCGGAAGTAACATGATTAGGTATACCATGCTTATAGAAAACACGAATAACAAAAAGCTTAGCTAGTTGTTTAGAAGTGATGGTATCAAAAGTTGGAATGAAAATGGATTGTTTTGAGGCTTGATCCATGATGACAAGGATAGCTGTATAGCCATTTGACATTGGCAGTTGCTCAATGAAGTCCATGGTCAGACCAGAACTAGCAGAGGTTTCAACAAGCTGTAGGGCCGATGATGGTGAGGCTTATTGTGACCACAAATGGTACAAGAGGTAACATAATCACGTATACTGATAACATACAGCTTCTAGAGTGCGGTTCTGGCCAAAATGGCCTGAGAGTGGGTGGTCGTGGAAATAGCAAAGGACTTGAAGGCAAAGATCACTGTGGCTCAGGACGTAAATGCAGTCATCTAGGCATAGTAAACTGTCACTACCTAAGCTCCAACATTTATTGGAAGGATCTTTAGCAAGTTCCAAACCAACAACGGAGCTCAGGTTGGCCGGAAGGGTGAGAATGATAGCCTGGTGTAGGGCTGATATCCATGATGATCAAAGCTCGTAATACCAGGCCTTCTAGGAAAGTGGCTCGAAGAGACGCAGTGAGTTGTTCATTAGTAAAGATAGGACGGAAATTATGAGGATTCACTTGGGTGTAGCTGATATCCCCCTCTTTAGGGTAGACATCCCAGAGTCTAGTTATTGAGTCGGGTTTTTCACCGAGTTTCCCCCGGCTGAAAACGGATGACCATATTAAATTGATGTAAAAATTCTGACCATCAGACCTGTTGGCAAGTGAGAATCTTGGAGAAATACTCAAGATTTTTGTGATCGGTGACGATGTCCACCGGATTGCCCGAGCCTTCCAGATAGTGACGCCACGCTATAAAGGCCTCGAAGATGGCCAGTAGCTCTTTGTCGTGAGTATCATAATTGAGTTCAGCAGCATGAAGCATTTTGGAAAGGAAGGCTAGAGGATGAATTTCACTGTCAGCGTATTGGATGGAAAGAATCGCCGCAATGGCGTAGTCGGAAGCGTCGGTCACCACAGTAAGTGGGTGATTTGGCTCCCAATGGGCCAGTATCAGCGCAGAAGTAAAAGCAAATTTGAGGTTTTCGAAGGCTTCCTGACAGCTGCTATCCCAGATCCAAGGCGCACCTTTCCGGGTTAGCCAAGTCATTGGCACAACGATATCACTATAATTATAAATGAAACGATGATAGAAATTTGCAAAACCAAGAAAAGACTGAATGTCTTTAACCTTCCTTGGGACGGGCCACTCTAGAACTGTTTCAACTTTCTCTTTGGACATAGTCAATCCGTCAGGAGAAAGGATGTAACCCAGATACTCAATGGTGTCCATATTGAATTCACATTTCTTGGGATTAGTGTAAAGCCGATGGTGCTGAAGTCACTGAACAACTTCCTTGACATGTTCTTGGTGTTCCTCTGGTGTATCAGAGTAGATCAGAATGTTGTCGAGATAGACAATGACACAAACATCAAGCATGTCAGAGAAGATGTCATTAACAAACCGTTGGAATGCCACAGGGGCGTTCGTAAGGCCGAACAGCATGACCTTCCATTCATAACTGCTGTATCAGGTCCGAAAGGTGGTTTTCCATTCGTCACCTTCTGCAATTCTGACTAGGTGGTAAGTGTGAGCAAGATCCAATTTAGTGTATATTTTAGCTCTTTTTGGAGCATCGAGAAGGTCTGAGATAAGTGGCAGTGGATAGCGGTCCTTCTTGGTGATACGATTAAGGCCACAGAAGTCCATGCAAAGGCGAAGTTTGCCATCTTTCTTTGGGACAAAAAGGACCGGAGCACCATGAGGTGAGGAAGATGGTGTGATAGTGCCAGTAGCCAGCTGTTTGTCAATAAATTCTTCAAGGGCTACAAGCTCCTTTGCAGATAATGGGTAAATATAGCCAAGAGGCGGCAAAGCGCCTTCTTCCAGGTCAATCTTCAAGTCGTAAGGTCTGTGTTCAGGTAAGAAGTCTGCAGCCATCTTGTCAAAGACATCTGCAAACTCTGCATACTCTTCTGGAATAGAGAAAGTGGTAATGGAGGGACAGCAGGAGTGGTCGGGGAGTGGTCAGCGGCGTGGGCCGCGACCTCTGAGTGAATAGCACAAAGTAAAATGGGTTCCATACCAGCATCCTTGCAAGCCCTATTAAAGACTGCAGCACTGACAAGTGCAATGTTGACCTCCAGGATTTCCAGTTGAGCGGCAAATTAAGAGACCGTTGACATGCCTAAATTTTGGCTAGACATCTATGCAGTGAATTGTGACACTTTCACCTGTAGACTTGTATCAAGAGGACTGTAATTGAGACCCAGATTGACAGTCAAAGTCAATACTGAATCAGTCTAATAGTTGAAGGGACCCTATACCCATACTACC
>MU795346.1:0-28013 GCA_027886305.1 Lentinula aff. lateritia | reverse complement strand
CGTGAAAGTGATGGAGTGATGTATTGTACAAATAAGGGCGTAGAGACGGTGAGAAAAGGAAAATGATAGGGGCTACGTACTTCATGACAGGAGCTAGCTTTATATACACAATCTGATCTGCAAGAAATAATGATGTAATACTGTACTGTTCAAGAGTAAAGAAGGTGGTGGAAGCTGGTAAAAGCAGAAGGGTTACAGATGGATCAGTAATTGATCAAGGGGGTCAGGTGGATCAGTAATCAATGAGGGTTTGACAGTGGTGGGGCATGACAGTGATGAAGTGATGTATCGTACAAATAAGGGCATAGAGATGGTGAGAAAAGGAAAATGATAGAGGCTATGTACTTCATGACAGTTTCATGGCGAGTTTGCATGTGCTGCAATTTCCAATGCTCATGATGAAAAATTTTCACTCACATTGCTTTCACTCTCCCTTCCTTCACTTAGACTGCCTGTCTTATCTAGCAGACATTGGTGTGGCTGCATCAGAGTTCACCCTCCTGCATCAGACCCTGTCTGACTATGATTTTCTAAAGCACCTACTATTTGATGTCATGTCTGTAATCGCAAAATATGTTTATGATGTTCTCAATGTGTTCTCTGGCCTTATGTTCCCAGCCCTGATCTACTATACAATCTACTGCAAACAGTCAAATATAAACCTTTTGTGTGCCTTACTTAGAGTATATCATGCTTGCAACTGGCATTTGTGTGATGGTGTCCTTATGCTGATCATGATCATTGTCAGCTGCAAGCATCCATGGCATACATAATGGCGCAATGTATGTAGCATGGGCCCCGGCTGTTCCTCAATGGGACCATGTCGGTTCTTCCCTTTCCTTTCCTACAAACCAATATCATATTGTTAATTTGGCAAATTGACCTCAGAGACCCTTGCATTCCAAACAGGCCGAGACAGAGCCATTCATGGGAATTCAGGTGTACAGCTGAGAAAACATATGGAGACACACAATATTGGATGAAATACTACTAACTATTCCCTTGTGTGGTGTTTAATTGTCCTTTATCCCATTTAATTTGTATCTTGTGCAATCAAGTGACCTATCTACCTATTTGCTACAAAATTTAATCTCAAAAATGATGTACTGAAAATTTGTACTGAATCTGTCATTGTTGATAAGTTCCTTTGAGTATTGTTAACCTACATAAATTTATGCCGGATTGGGCAGGGAGACTACTATCCGCAATCTATGCCGGATAGGGGAGAGGAAGTATTTATTCAAAAAAAATTCTGGACTACTATTCATGTACTATTAACGGATTCGCGATTTGTATACTGCCTAATTCCCTTAATCCCCGAAACCGCGCGCCAGAAGGGACCGGGCAGCACTGGTGCCATCAGTCCATTTTCTATTTTCAATCAACTGCCCACTGCCAATGCAATTGAATTTTCACCTGGTGGCCATACCAGTTCCTTTTCTAAAATATTTACGTTCTGGGCTGCTACAATCAATACGAATTCCGAGGATGTTCAAGTTTTTTACCTAATGTGTACTTGTGTTCACTGGCCACAAGTGAGGCTATTCTCGCAAGGTGGCAAAGACAGAGTTGGGATGCAAGGTTTTACGAACATTGTTTCAATCGGAACGCAGGGTTCCCCAATCGTCGAAATTCGACCTCTTGTGGTCTAGGGTCGTTTGACGATTTCCAGAAAGACGAAGAAGGTATTCGGATCATCTTGTTAAGGTTCAAATAAGTAGGGAGTTTACCGCCGTGTACTACTCGGCCCATGGCACGATTACTCGTAGGTTTCGGGATTGGTTACATCCAGAATAATAGAATCACCACTATTTTGTGACATGCAAGGCTTCCAGGACCCAGGTCGACGTATAGGTGTACACAGATGCCGCCAAAAGTCCTGGCAGAAGTTCTCTGACTTGGCGAATCAAAATACCATTAAGTTCAAGAGCCTTATGATTATTACGCCAAATGTAGTTGAAAAGGAGTGTCCCGAAATCGTTTCTACTTCGATCCCATAGGCAAAGACTCCTCCACATCTGATGCATCCGGTTTTGCTCGAATCTTGGGAGGTACTACACCCGGAATCATGTAAAGGATTACACATAATATCTCGGGGACTGAGACGAGGGGGTACCAATAATGCTCGTTGTTAGCCCTTGTGAAGGTATTGATCGTCGCTGTGGTGAATATCTCCCGGATGAGCAAGAGAATCGAGATACCTCCAAAGATCCAGGATGCATGCCTACCGCCGAAGGAAGGTGAAACGTATTTGAGCGAATTTTTGTCTACAAAGGACCAGGATAAGTGATCAGTCTAACATAATGATGAAGGATGTAGCTAACCTTCGTACTCAGATTTGATGAGCACCCCGGTCTGAACGACTTGAAAGAAAGTGAGGACTAAAAACAGAGCGGCACTGGCTTTCCGTAATTCCAGTCCCAGACTCTCTTCAGGATTATCGATGCTTTCGTCAAGACCTGCAATCCCAAGCGCCATAGGAGCTAGGAGACACAGCCGGAAAACTCGAGGACTCCTGGTGAAACCCAACAAAGTCCTAATGAAAGGACTAGTAGACGGTTTCGTAGCGCACAACTCTAGTCTTTAAAACTAGGTAAAGTCTCTGAAGTGTCGTAAAACCACTAGCTCACCTCGCGACGACCAAAAGAAAGGCACAGAAGAGCAAACCAAAGAATCCGATTGAGAAAAACGTCTCGGTTGCAATGACATATCCCGGATTCTCTCCAATTTTCGTGTTATTTGAGGCTATAGCACGCATTATGAACCCGATGATACGAACTGCGTGAGTGAATCAATACTCTCTTTCTCAGATGGAAAGGTCGGTAGTAAACATACAAAGACAGAAGACAAGAAGAGCAATCAAAATGCCTCTTCGCTCTCGAATGACCTTGAACAGATAGAAGCAGAAAAGAAGGGTATATAAAGCCGCAAAGACTGCCGCTGCCGCGACGGAATTGAAACCGAAAATCTTGGCAAAGTTGATGTTTTCGGAATCTGCTGAAGACATCCAGACCTTCGCGACGATGGAGATACTGGAAATCAGATAGGAAGAGGAAGACAATGTTTGAAAAGTTCCATAGTATTGCAGGCCCTTTATGTTGTTGTCATTGATCATATTTATTGGATATAATTAGCATTTCTCGTGAGAAATATGAGGGTCCTCCGGTGGAACTATACACGCTTGTCATCGTCTGTACCATTGAGCAGCTGCGGAGCACAGGACTACCCACATGGGACAACTACGCTTTCTCCAAAAACAACCGCTCACTTGGAAGGTGTTGAATTTGCTAACCGAGGGGCACTAGAGCCTGAGGCACTAGCAATTGTTACTCCCCCACCTCTTTGAAGGCTCAGCGCAAAATGTGATGAGATTGCGAGAGATCAACGATATGTTATGTCTAGGCACTACTCATCAGGATTCAGCGGTTCAGTAGGAACATTATAATCGGACTCTGCACGTAGTTGCACCGTTGCTGCACCGAGTGACTCCTTGAATTTGATGACAAGTCCTGAGTCAATCAAGAGGCGGCTGTTCAGCCTGTTTCTTCTTCGATCGACAAATAAACCGGGCCGGTACAACCGAATGTACGGAGAGTACAGCCCGGGTACAGTCTGCGATGGGCCAGATTCTGGACCTCCTGGGCTGAGAGGAAGTGAAGGTAGTTATGCAGCAGGGAGTTACTCGAAAAGAGTTACCTATGTAGGTAATCATACATAACATACAATATGAAAGAAGGAAAGGACTGGAAGACAAAAATAAAACATAAGATACGTAGATAATTATTATGTACTGGTTCGAAATATAAGAGTGGAGGTGTGCAACTATAGCCCTCTGACCACAGAAGTCGGACGAAATACAAGACAGACAATAAAACCATCCAAAAGCAGAATCAACGGGAATAACATATCGAAGAAACGCACTCATTCGTTCCCTCGATTTGTCGCGTCGACGACGGTCCAAACACTTTCTCTTCGATCCTTTTCGCTGACTGAGTTTGACGGCGGACGTTGTATCTGTGCTGAGGGCGCCGGCGTTGACCCAGGAGCAGCTGACGACAGTCTCACTTCCCCACTATCACCACCACGCATCTCATCTATCCCTCTCTTGATGCCCTGCATCATTTTTTCTGTCCTCTCCAATATCTCCTCCATTCGCATCTTCTGGTCCCGTAGCTCAGCATAATGTCGCTCGAGCTCAGATACAGAGGGTATCAAAGCGAATGTAGTCCCGGGAAGAACGGCAACCATAGTAGACCCTGTACCGGATCCTCCTGGAACATCCAGTGGCTGGAACATCCCGCCAGGTCCCTGGGGTGAAGGCAGGAGCAAGGCGCCAGAGTGCTGTCCATTCGAAGGCGAATGAGCATGAGGGGAACCGGATCGTAGGTACCCCGGGCTGTTAGAACCACCTGCTACAGCTGCAGTGCCAGGGACTCCCGGTCCTCCAGGGACGAACACCATTCCTCCGAGACCTTTTGAAGGGTTACCACCAGATACATCCATCGAATTGATACCAGGAAGCATTCCACCGCCGTGATTGAACGAGGAAGATCCAGGACGTTGGAGGGAAGGGTGCATAAATCCCATTGGAGGTATCGAATGGGGGCGATGGATTGGATGATGATGCATTGAAGGCGAACCACCTTCTCCAGTCCATTGATGAAGGTCTCCCTCGTAAACCCCCTCCCCTTTGCTCTTTCTCGCCCGTTTCTTTTTGGGTTGTTCACCTTCTAGCGCCTCATGATCATCGCTTTCCTCCCCAGGTGCAGAACTCCCGCCAGCACGACCGACAGCAACCAAAGCCTCTGCGGCGGCCTGATCGGTCATTCGCATAGGTATTGGTGGTCCGGTTCCGGCTGCTGCAGGGACACGTTTCCGTCGTTTGATGACGGTCTTCTTCATGGACGTTGGACGGTGAGTACCGTGAAGTTTGAAATATAGGCCTAAAAGGATGGGAACATACATCGTCAGTCTCAAATTAGATCGAATAATTGAACAAGAATGGTGAGGCAAGAGTTGAAGTATATCCAGATACCAATATCCCAATATCCCCACAAGTCGAAGACCGAACAAACGCAAGGTTAGGGACGACGTACAAACGCAAAATAATCGACAAGAGGATCGAAAGATAGGCGTGAGAGATAAGATGATTAATCTGATAAGATGCAACATGGCAAGAAGCAACGCCGGAAAAAAGACCTGAGAAGGGTATACTGACACCGGAATCTGATGTCGACAGTCGAAGTTTCGCAAGCACGTTGCAAGCTGTAAGGCAGGCGGAACCACAACGAGAACAGAAAGAAATAAGACATCGAAAAAAGTCGTGTTCAAGACATTAGAATATCAATGCTTCTTCGAGAGGTAGAAAGGACAATGCAGGAAATAGACCAAACAAAGAGAAAGTACAAAAAAGATATGAAAACAAAGGATGACCATCGACTCACCGCAAGCGTTACAGATATTGTTACCGACATCATCTCTCCTCCATAGCGGCGTCGCACTCGTCCCACAATTTGCACAACACAACGCGCCAACGGCAGCGCGGACCTTTCTCGAGTTGTTGTTTCCATTTCCTCCACCGGGGGTACCGGGCCCTCCACCAGACCCATCTCCGCCTCCGAAATTATTTGTGTTGCCAGATCCAGAAGGATCACCACCGCTCCCGTTGTGATTATTAGGGTCCACAGATCCAGAACCATCACCGCCAGGAGTGACCCCACTCATCATCGAAGGCGAGGCTCCCGCGGCAGTCGCAGAACCCGTATGTTGTGATATTTGTTGCGGTGGCATTGGATGATGCAGAGAGGTTGCAATACCAGTCGTATAATGTTGTGGATGTTGTTGTTGGGAAGTCGCAGGACTCTTTTTTCGATCACCTTCTTCAACCCTCGCACACATTGTGAAAGCGTTGCTAACGTTGTTGTTAAACGTTGGACAGCCTGAACACGTTTTCGAACCACCTGTTCCGTCGCAGCGGCCGTCGCCGGGACAGGTACCTGGACCTATTACAGCTGGAGCAGGATCAGCAAGAGAGACGCCTATTGGGTTAGTGCTGGCCGAAGATCCTGAAACAACAGGGGAAAGTTGATGAGGTAGATGAAGTCCTGACGATGATGAACCGTGCGGAGGGCCAAGCGCAGGGTGAGGAAGTTGATGTGAATTGAAGAATGACACTGATGGAGGAGATCGAGCTGGAGAAATGTTATTATTGTTAGCTGGCGAACCAGCAGCAGGGGCGGAAAGCGATAACGCTGATTCACCGTTCGAAGCTGGTGTTGTTTGGCTTTCAGATGAGCCTGGGCTATGGGAGGCTGAAGTAGTAGACGCAGTTGCAGGTCGACGCCCTTTGCCAGCTTTCGCGTACAGACCTGAACAAAGCAAGGTAAGCAAGGTAAGTAGAAGTGACTTAAGTTGAGGGAAAAGGAGAACCGATGAGCAACAAGGGAGAAAGTCAATCTGATAGGATATATGAAGACGAGAAGCCGAGTGACGGATACCAGACACCGATAACCAACACGACTGTGACACCCACAGAGCAGCCTAAATAACCAGAACGAGTGGTAAGGCGAGAGTATAACGGGACAACGAATGTATGATAGTCAGAGGGGGCATTCACTCGTTATCCAATGACCTCGTTTTGTTCACTAGCAAGCGATGAAAAACGGGCATAAACCGCACCAAGAACACGCCTTTATTGGCAGCCTGGACGATTGAAGATCGTGGTTTGGTGATATGATTGTGACCCGTCATTTTATGGTCGCCAATTCACGCAATTTGAGCTATTCTGCAAGTCTGCATCACATGAAGTGTATCGCTTCAATCAATCCACCAGGTCTCCAAGCGCTGTAAGGCGCAAGATATCCTCGGAAGAATATTGTGGACGCGATGCACACGATGCACGTGTAGGTCAAACAGGGTTCCGTAGAATTGAACAGATACAAATTCGATTGAAGATGCTGAGCCATTGCACCCCTGTTAGGCGCTGCGATCTGAGCTCCCCTATCCCCGATACTGGCTGTATGTTATAACGAACAGGAACAATCCGAAAACACAAGCAAAAGAAGAAAAACGAGAGGCAGATAGAGCAAATGATAGCAAAAAAGGAACAGTGGAGAGGGTCAGAAAACGTATACTCACCACAGGCATTACAAACTGGATGTCCTTCCGAGTCTCTTCTCCAAAGAGGAGTATCGAGCGTATGACAGTTCTCGCAGGGCTGCCGTACAGCAGGTGAAAGCTTGTCTACCTGACTCTGGTTAGTCAATGTCGGTGAGGCCGAATCGGAGCGAGAGTCCAACTGTGGATCGAGCACACTGTCACTGTTCTTATGGAGTCTTGCTAGTTCCACTACTAGTTGTTGGGTCTGGATAGATGGCGAAGTCACCGAATTTGAGTCAGAAGGGTCTGGAGATTCTGCACTCGTTGAATTGGCGGTTGATGATGACAAGTCGGCCGACAGGTCTGAAAGTTGGCGGGCAGGATGTTCCGTAGCGCGGACAGTAGATGCAGCTCCTGCAGCGTACTGAGTGTATTGAGTAATCGTAGCCAGAGAGGCAGCATGTATAGCGCTGAAGGACGCGGGAATAGGTGGTTCCATGACGACAGAGTTTAGCGATGACAATCAGCAACAAGAATGTATTCTACTCGAAATTTTAACGCACTGTCGACCTGGTTCAAGTGTACGACTCACCGGACAATACTTCTAGAATGTGGTCCTTTTTCTTAGTCAATTCACACTTGGTACTTGGTGGCTTCGACGAATCAGAAAGTCAATCTTCTAGGCCAACAACGGAGACACTAAATAGAGACCAAGATGAGATGATGGATTAGCAGTCGTAGATAGAGGACGGCGGTCAACAAGGGAGATCAGTGAAGGACGGGGAAGATAAAATAAGATAAACAAGTAGCCAATCATATTCATTGGATTTCGCTTGGGTCGTTATCGTTATCTCCCACACTCACATGATCAAGATTGCGTAGACTCTAGGCCCTCAGATTTCCACGCGATTTATCAAATCTCGGCCTTCTACAAGGCTGTCTGCGGCTCAGACTTAATAACAACAATACCAATCTCGGGAGGATATCAGCCATGATACTCTGCATAAACTATTTGATATTAGGATCTGTTTATTGAAACCGATATCAGCAGCAATGGTCATGATATTTTATGATATACCTCTCGAGCCCGGCCTGCGAGCTCCTGCCATTTGGGAGTCAAGCCATGTTGATTATCACTTATACCTCCACTTACGGTAATATCAATCGGCCCCCTTATTCGACTCTTGACACTACATAGAGCAACGGACTCAGGAGAACCCCACCAATTCCGAATCGATACAGTGATATGTATTGAGTCTTGACATGTACATAGTATCCATCAACTGACTGTGAAGGTCCCCTTCGTTCCAAGGTGAGTTTCATTCTGATTAGCCCGAAGCATATGTTGATCCGGAAGTATCGGGCTCCTGATATTCTCAGTTGATTACTAGTAGGTAGGACAGTATGTTATCGTAGTAATTTCGAGTACTACATAGGTAGGGCCTGTTCCGCACTAATGGTTAGAGCAATAAATGGATGTACGATATATTACAATATTAGAACGATTGTCCTTGGCTAAATCTTCGTGTAAGAAGGATGTTCAGGATCTGGAAATGCTCACCAAATACAGTGCTTCCTCAAGGCTCAAGCTGGGACTTGACAGCTCAAAAACGTCACGATAGCCAAGGCCGTGGAAAGGAATGGTCGAATTTGACATCGTGAGTTTATGCTCAGGGATTTGTATTTTTACGAATTGTATGAACATATTGCTCATGCATAGGATAGAAAAGGACACGGTACTGAGGCCATTTCTACGAAGGTAAGATCGTACGTTCCACAATCAACCCAAAGTCTGATGATGCATAACGTCCTTTGCAGCGAACCAGGCTTGCACAGTTGGGTTGAGGTTGGGTTCGCATAATTAGACGTCTGATGTTTCACCAATTGTTTCGTAGCCCATTCTGGATGGACGTGTCTTCCTTTCAATACACGGAGGGAGGTGTAGAAGATGGCCCCTTCTAAGTCTCACAAAGGAAGCATAAAGCACACCAGCCGTTGAAACAGCTACCAGACTCATCACCACAGGCCATCGAAACTGTTCCGGCTTGGAGAAAATGATAGTAGAAGTGAACGCGCAGAGTTCAAACATGTTTTGCCAAGCAGCCTCCACAGAAGAGAAGGAGCCTCTGATTTCGGGTTCAACCTCCTAATGACCATAAGAACGCATATTCAGGTCATGTAATTTCTGGTAGCAACAATCGGAGAGACTCGCCCGTTGAACCATAACTTGAACGGAAAGATCAAATCCCCAAAGTCCGACACGACTGAGAATTGTCGCGGCCACAAGACCGGAAGCAGCTACGAACTGATTTTGCACCGTCCAAAAACAAGCGACTCCAGCTACTAAACACATTGCCTGCCAGTTGACGAACCACATTCCAGTCCGTATTGGGTTGATTTTCGACATTAGTATCGGTGCAATCCAGGTAGCGGAAAGTTCGAAGGCTACAGAAAGCGTGCGAGCGACTGCGATGTGCACGGAATTATACCCGGCAGAGAGAAGGTATGTGACCATCTGACCAGAGAAAGAGAGCACGGTGAAGTAGAGGAGAGCACCTGCAAACGACGGACGAAACGCTCGGTGGTGGAAATAAACACTGAAGTCATGTAGGGTAGACCATACACCATTGAAGTGACTCCAAAGGTTGTGAGCAATTGCTGTTTGGTCCGCCGAAGGTTCGTTGTTCGGTGGGTGTATTTTAGGTTCTTGTAGCGCAGGTACGATTGTGTAGACCTGTGGATCCAAATTAGCCTTCGGAGATAGGGGATAAAAGATGTTTATAATGAACCCTAGCAATAGTATGATATTCCACAACGATGGACGCCAAATTCATACTCAAGTTAACCGATACCGCGACCTGAGCTGAATACCCATGGATGACAGCAATGACAAAAGGCCCGACAAGCTTGCAGATCAAGTCAATCCGTCGCATCTGCGCATTTAGAGCTACGTTTTTGAGGAGTGCATCTACATGGGAAAGACGCATGAGGTACCTCTTAGCGCCACTTCATTTTGTCCAGAAATCACCACAACCTTGAAATTATTTTGAGTTTGGTCTGCGGCACAGTCGGCTCCTCACTTACCCAATCCTTTTCAACAGAAACGAGATTCATTATAGAACAAAGCCTCTGAATGGAGGCGAGGACAGCCAATATTGCCAAACTGCCTGGTCCTAAGTTTCGAGTCCAATGCCGACCAGATATAAGGGCCCAAAATATAATGCAAGACGCAGACACCACCAACCGCTGCAAGACTATTGGGAAATAATGACTTTGATACTGGCGAAAAACAAGATAGATTGTAGAAGTAGAAACTGACCGATCGAAAGCCTTACTACGTGGAGCCGATTGGCAGTATCAATGTAGCGACCGATAGCTGACGAGAACAGGATAGCGGAAGCAGCGCGGGCCAGGGCGTAAATGGACATAGGCATCAGAGTTCCTGGGTAGATAGTCGCGAGATACAAAATAGCACCGAATTCAAACACCCTGGAATTCCATGTCGAAAGAAAATGGGAAATGTAGAGCCTCTTTGATATCGCAGATGGAATTTCGGGAGGCACGTTGTCCTCATTTCGCGGCTGAGCAGCTGAACTTGACGACGACAAAGAAGAATACATATGACGACCAGTGAGAATACATGAGTGCTGGCCAAAGACATAACTTGCGGAGATTGAAATTCCTGTTAAAGTTTTGAACCTTGATTCTGATTGAAACAAACCCCCAGAATATTCTGCGAACCTCACCGGCCCCACCCGAGCCCAATTTCAGGAAACACTTGTCCGCGTAGCGTTGTAAGGTAGGCTCAAGCAAGTTCCCTGGATTTGAACCTCACCGGAAATCCAGATTTTACAGATGATGCATGATGTTAGTCTAAGTTGTGTTTATTCGAAGTCTTTTCCCGACAAGAGCCTGGGCCCAAAAATGTACATATTGGAGTGCAAACAATAATAAACAGCTGGCAAGAAATTCGCATGTGCTAAGCCGCAGCGTTTGAGAGAACTCATGGGGTAGGGATTCATTCGTTCTCTAATTTTGCGAACCAGAGACATAGCCTACGAAAAACGAATTCACTGTGACGATATTCTCACAAGCCGGGATCCCATTCAGCGCTGCTGTCGGAGTTTTGAATTCCTGCCCCCATTGAACCCTTGACACCAGGCTCACATTTTGGGGAACTCTTATCAGTGTTTACCATGAACGTTTCGCAATCTGTGTTGGAGCTTCCTTTACCACTGCTCCTTCTCATACATCTACAAATTTTGCAATATCCACACATCAACGATGAGGATTTCGACATTCACATCTTCGATACCAAGAAACACGGGCTACGTGCCAGGATCAAGATGATGGAAGATCTAGGATATTGGCTGGTTAATCAGATCGAGGGAAGGGGAATCAAGAAGGCGAGCCTATAATTGAGTTGCGAATAGCTACCATTCATGGCCTTCCGCTACGCGAATAGATTTTTCCAGTATACCCATGTATTAAACCATCCGAAACAATTGCTTTCAGAACTTCCTTTGCAAAGTATCTCGAAGCTCTCAGACAAAGTTGTATAAAGGAAAATGCCGCATCTTCAGTGTGGTGGAGGAGTGTTCAAGCCCGCAAATCGTTGTTGGAAGAGTGCACCGGAGAAAAGTGTGTTGAAAGTGACAATGTGCCATCGGAAAGTTATATAAACTTACAAGTTTACAGGTTCCTTCGTTTGCTTCTGGCCTTTTCCACACAGGTACTCTTGAGGCTTTCGCCCAATCCTTACACATTTTCATTGCCCGTGCTATATTATTCAACCCGTCTCGCTTCTACGCAAGCCTCTCAACGAAAGTGGATCAAAGTGTCGTCAAACCTGCTAGAGCGGGAACAGCGGCTCATGGATACGAAGATAGTGCGTGTCATTCTCCGTCTTTTCCTCACACGTTGTTCATTATTTGCTCTTAGATCCACACTTCAACTACGTCTCAATTCCAATCGAAATTTCAATCTCTCTCTACGCCCCGTTTGGTTGCTCTCAAAGACTCGAAACTTCAAGATGTCTTAAGTCAAGAATGTTGGAGGGGTAAATCGGCGCGGAAAATCCTTGAAGTCTTCGTTGCCCTGGCAGGGTTAGGATGTGGTCCAGCTGAAGACGGGAAACATCGGGAACCTTCACCAGTACGTAAAATAGTTGGCCAGCACTTTCTGTCTTTGACTGTCGTGCATAGGCCGGGACTCTTTCTCACCTATCCTATCCACCGCGAACTGAAGTGCTACTCCTGCCAGTAGCGGCTGCCCGACACCTCCATCATTTACAACGATTGAAACGTCCTGTATTCTCCCTTGCCGAAGCTGAATTCGCTGCAGCAGCTAAAAAGGCAAAGACACCGCCTTCTGGCTCCGGAAATATGACACTACAAAATTCGACTCAGCCGGCATTTGACCACGCAGTATTTGCCCTCCGAAATCATCTCGCGAATGAAGAAAGCGTTCGTGTGGTGCTTGACCGCGCGCTGAAGAGGATTGCGGCAGAAACAAGCAAACTCCAAGAGAAATCAGATGTGAAAAAATTCAAGCCCGACGCTCAGGCAGGTAGGGTGGATCAAACGAAGCTGCCCACGCTGCCCAAATCTAGTTTTTGTACGGTCCATCTACCTGCTACCGAAGTGAATGTGAATATGGTCAAAGATGCCGCGTTTTGGGAAGATAAATATAATTTTGACGAGAAAGGACGGCGCTTGCTACAGTTGAATCCTTGTTTTTAGAACTTCCTGGTTGATCTCTCTTTATTCACAAAATATGAATCGAGGTGGAAGTTTTGGATTACTAGTGTTTGAGCGCTTCAGGCGTGTAATTGTCCATGTCTCAAACTTGAGCAACTAGGGTGGCAGCAGCAGGGTAGTCAAGCACTGGAGGGAAGGCTGCCTGGCGAAAGACAAAGAGCCATCCGCCACTATACGCGGCGAATGCAGACGTCGTTCTATGCAAAGGCAAAGGGAACCGATCAGATACCCAACAGTGTAGGTGCGAAGTTGTGAGGCTGGAGAGGTGGGATCGTCACTGGGACATCTGCAATATTCTCGTAACGCTCGAGATGTTTCCCGGGGGCACTTCAGTACTAGTTGAAGAGGGATTGATTAGGTGTATAAAATACATGTGTAGGTCTTCCACCTCCGTCTATATATCAGAGTTTCTTGCCCACTAGAAAGACAATGAGCTTCGTCAACCATCGTACCTTCCTTGAATCGCCCTTCCAGGGCTTCACATCCTCACGAATAACTGCGACTTCTCGAGCAAGTTGTTCACGTAACGTTTCCACAGGATCGTGTGCTGTTGGAGAAGCGGTAGAGGGTGGTAGTGCCATGACGAACGAAAGCTCTGTGTCAATATCCGCAGATCGAGAATTAAGGTTTGTTGATCCAAAAAGGGTTAATACTGGGGACGAATCCACACTAGGAGACAGCCATAAACCTTTTAAGAAGATCAAACAAATTCACGGTTTGATTTCCCATCATGAGAGAGCTGGCTAACCTTTCGCGTGGTACGTCCAACCGTCCTTTTCCCATTCAGACAAGTCTATGTTACTTTGTCCTGAACCAAATATCGAAAAACGGTCCGCCGTTCGCCTCACAGCTCTCATGAACTTTTGCTCAAGGAATGTGTAACCTTCTGGTATTCGACCAGATATCCCTTGCGATCCATAGAACCCATTTGCCTGAGATGAAAAAATCAGCACAGATAGAACTGAGATTTTAGACGACCACAAACTTTCGGACTAGCAGCAACGATCCGCACCTCAACCTGAGGATGCAGAAGGAACAACTTCTGGTAAGGGTAATACAAACTAAAGTACCCACTCGTCAGGTCCATTAAAGGACGTTCTTGTACTATAGACGAGACACCAGCGGGTAAAGAGCCCACTGGCGGTAAGTATGCGCGCATCGCCGCCTTTTTCAAGTGCCCGAAAAGAAGCTGGAAAAAGTGCTCCTCTTCGCGAACGCAAAACTGTCCAGCTTGTATAATGGGAAAAAGAGTAACATTGGAGGAGGAAGTGCAAGATCTTCCCATTTTTTCTTCCCCGTCGAATTTTCGACGACTCGTTTCTTGGAATGAAGTGAGTGCTTGTTGCATCTTATCTGCAATACGATGCGGATGTGTTTCTGGATCTGACCATATAAGCGCATAGTCTCCGCAAATTTGGGAATGTCGGTTGGTGCTATTGTTAGGCAGAGTAGTAGCCTCGCTAGGAAGTAGTCGATATGAGAATGGGGTTATCTCCTGAAGAAAGTCGAAACAGTAATCGGAAAGATGGGCTTGGGCAGTGAATCGTATATATCGGTCACGGCGATTCGTAAAGTAGTCCTTACTCAGATTAGCACTGTGTAGAATGGTCAGGCAAGTGAGAAACGAATAAGAATATTGATCACACACCCACTGATTATTACATCGTTGTCGACACCATATAGCTTTGCATGCCAAGTGCCCCAACCCTCCTTAAACCTCGGAGGGACAATTTTGGCCAGGATGCCACGTAAATTTGGACTGCGAAATAAAGATACATGTACACGGTCGGGAAATGCGCGCAAGAGTGGTAATAGAATTGCAGCAGTGCACGCAGGGCCCGGTCTTGTTGAACGGTTCAAATCTAGTAGGAAATACAGATGGAGTGACTGCTTTTCTGCGAGCCTATTCATTAACGTTGCTATCTGTGCGGATTATAGAAAATGAAGAGGACCAGAATGAGATTTGACAAAAAGAACACACACGAGTTCATTCTCGCTGGAACCTATATACAACGAAGAAAGGAATATGCGTTCTTCAGCCCTCCTGATCATATCCTAAGTAAGAAATTAGCGGAGTTGGTGATATTATGACGCGACACAAACTAAAAGCGTCGAATAGAACTCGCTGGGCTGTGAGAGAATACGTATTCCATCTGCAGGAATGGAAAACTTCGGCTGATGCTGGTGGAGTTCGGCTGTTATATCATGGAGGATAGGTTGAAATTTTCGAGTAGCGCAGGTACTGGCAAACCGCGGAACTATGCATAAGCTATTGATATAGAGGCTTGAGCGAAGGACATTGGATCGTAATGAAAGAAGCATGGGACCTCGCAGAAGGAAGAAAGTAACCGCCCAAAGAAGCCCCCCGGCGCCATATAAGTGCTAATATTTGTCACGGTCACATGCTTGTTATCGATAAGATAAAGGTCGTTCTGCTTTGGCAAATAATGGCTACTCAATTTTTGACTTTGACATGCTACGTTGTAAGTCGTGACCCCAACTCGACTGTGAAAACCTTTTGGCTGGGCACATCCTATGTTACCGACAAAACACCGTTCAGTTGGGTCTCGTGAACATGTTTCGAAAACTGCAAATCGCATGATGTATTTCAAGGCACCCAATTGCTCAATATAAGGACTCCCTGGATACCTTCAACATTGGAATTGTCGCCCTTCAAACCCCACAGGCTACCATGAGGCTCGTTACTGTTCCTCTACTGACGGTTTATCTGAGCAACCTGTTCACACCAGGTGTTCAAGGCGTTTCTGAGAGGTCAGTCTCGCTTCTTTTTGAGAATGATGGAAATTGGGAGGTGAGTCGGAAGTATAATCATGTTAATCTTAGTCCCTTACGTTGTCGCTCTTGCTAGAACTTGGCTAATCGCACAAGTGCACTGTTATTTTACGATCCCGAAACATTTGATGATGCTTCCCAAGTATGTCAAGACTTTGACGAAAATCTTCTTAATATCCAGGGCCTATCAGAGTGCGTTTGTTTAGTATTCCCGTTGACATCTTTCCCGATGACTGATTTCCTTGCAGCATCCGGAATAAGCTCTCATATCTCAGATATCAGGGCGAGTTTAACGAACATACAAAGTTCTGGGTTGCTTCGAATACCACTGACGGAGGCTCTGCCATAGCGCCCTTTACTCCCAACTCGCCGGCATCGAATACTGGCTCATCGCAAAAGCTCCCTTTCCTCTGCTCCAACTCCGCACCTCTCACGTCCCAAGTCGACACAGATTTTGCATCATTGCCTCAAACAAACGCCACCTCGAATGGGATCGTGTTTACAGGGTAAGAATCGTTTCCTCTATTAGCTTGCTATTCTCTCCAACCACTCGCTCCACGTTAGTGTTCGAGATCATCTAACCTTCCGGTTCATGGGTGTCCCATACGCATCTTCGCCTACAGGCGCATTGCGATTCCAGTATCCAGTGCCTTGGAATGGTACATATGTCGATGCGAGAGGATGTAAGTTCCCACGTACTTTCTTTCAGCGAGTAGATTATGTTAATTTCGACCCTTAGTCCGACCAGCCTGTTTACAATTTGGGTCCTTTGCCAATAACGACGCGGGCCTGAACCCATGGGGGATAAGTGAAGATTGGTGAGCTATGATTTTCTGATCTGACCGAAATAGTTAAGCGTGAATAACTGACCTATCGTTAAAGTCTTTTCCTCAATATCTACACTTCGTATATCCCTTCTTCTTCATCCAGCCCAACTTCACGCAGACCCGTGCTATTTTGGATACACGGTGGCGGTAACTTGAATGGGATGGGCTCCGATGAGACCTTTGACGGAGGTCCGCTCGTATCTCGAGGCGATGTCGTCCTCGTCACCATCAACTACCGACTTAACATTTTCGGCTTCCTTGGTCTCAACGATACCGCTATCCCAGGTAATTGCGCTATGGCCGACAAGATTGCTGCCCTGCGTTGGGTCAAGGATCACATCGCAGATTTTGGTGGAGACCCAGAGAAAGTGACAATCTTTGGGCAGTCAGCCGGGGGATGGTCGATAGTGGATCTGCTGAAAAGCCCAAAGGCAGCGGGCCTGTTTCACGCTGCAATTTCTCAGTCTGGCGGTTCGGGAACATTTACAACTGCAGAAGAAGTCTACAAGATGGTTGGCGAGTGTTTTTCGTATTGAATTACACGCCGTGTTTCTTACCTTAATGATGCACAGTCCCTTTCCTTTCTCCGTTATGCAATGAAACAGGTACAGAGCTACTCAAATGCCTTCAGGGTTTACCAGCCAACGTCCTTTTGAACATCACTAATTTTGCTGGCTCCTGGAGCACAGTCATAGACGGTATTTATGCCCTGGACTCTGCTGTAAACCAGATGGCTCTAGGGCCGAATGCAGTAAATAGTGTATCGTTCATGCTCGGCTTCATGCCCGAAGAGGGACAATCGTACGTTTGTCTCTTGTCCTTCCGTTATCCGCCAATAACTTGAAGTACTTCTCTTCGGCTGCAGTTTGTTGGGAACTACTATATTGCCCAATACCACCGACTTCAACCAGTCCCTGATTAATGCCATAGGCTCCACTTTAGCTCAAGATGTACTACAGTCCGGGTTTTGGACAATCAGCGAAGAGTTCGATGTTTGTGCGTTTTTTCACAACGGTTCCTCGTATCAGGACTCTTAACACCATATCCCGTTTCCTCCAAATTAGACAATGCGACTATTGATGCTTACACGGATTGGTTCCTCACTTGTCCCGCGGAGAACATGATATCTGCGGCGTCGAAGTCCAATGCCTTCCCTGCTATGTGAGTTATACTCTTCACCAAATACTATTTTTGTTTCGACCCATCGATTTTTGAAAGGTACGTGTACTCCATGCAGCATGCTTACGGGCTCTCGTTCTATGATCCATACGAACTTTGCACTTTTCCTGTGGGAGATCCTCAGCCCTATTATCGGTGCCATTCTGGTGACCTATACGAGGTATGTCTGTCGTTCTTTCGTTTGACAATTTTACTCCTTCCACGTTCATTTCCGGCGTACTCGTCCATTCCAATGCTAGTTTTTTCATTGAAATTTCTATATCGATCTCATCTTTAACATTGCTTTTCTTGGAACGTTCAGGTTTTCGGAACGTACCACCTCTTCTCTGAGCCTCTCCGCGTGCCAGATGACATCTTTTACACGAATCTTGTCCAAGATCTTTGGACAAATTTTGCTCGAACGGGAGATCCCAACCCAGACTTAGCAGATCTCGCAGCTCGGGGTCCTGCATACGAAAGTACGCGTCGGCTGCTGGTCGACACGAAATGGGTCTGGCCCAAATACGACAACGTGTCCATGCAGATAGCATCTCTAGAGTATCCGGAATTAATGACGGTGAGAGGGTTGCCTGACGACTTGAATAAGAGATGTGCTGTAATTACTGCTGGGTCTGAAAATTGACGATGCACATAAAGAAGTGTATGATTCTGCGTTTAGGGAATACATTCTACGTTTCAAAAATATGAACGGGGCGGCCGTGGTACACTGAACTCAACCTGAGGGTTTCGTGGGCACCAATATCATGCTGCGAGTAGTGCTCAAGATCCAGTTTCTGACATTGGATCTCCCTAGCTGATTCCAAACTCCCACTAATCAGCACGTTCTGTAGAAAGACTCATCATTCTTCTCTTCTATCCCAGGCTTCGAAGATCCACAAGAGCGTCTTGAATCTGTCAGGATGATACATAAGGCGCGGACATCGAATTTCCTTTGCAATCAGTGGTGTGTTTGGCATTCGCTATTGATGAATTCATTTAGCCCTACGGGAAGAGTTGTGCCGCGAATCCAACCTCACTTTGCGACTTGCATGCTTATGACTTACTTCTCCTGCAACCGGCTGCATCTCTGGTGTACAAAGGATATAAAATGCGGTGCTAGTGGGGAAACTTTGAATCGACTCATTCAAGAGCTATGATGACTTCACTTGTTTTGAGCTTGAGCGCTCTGACGTTGGGTATATCCATCTTCATTCTCAAAAGAAGACCTTCAACACTTGCCTTTCTTCGGGGACCGAAACCAGTCTCTTATTTACTAGGTCCTTTTTTTGAACGAGATAATGTTCGGCATCTAATTTGTGTTGCAGGTCATGAATACGAAATTTCTCACCAAACCGATGCTGGACAACTAGAGTTCGAATGGGTCAAAATATACGGTCCCACAATTCGTATCTTCGGTTGCTTTCACGTATGAATTACATCACCCTCGTATTATATCTGAACTTGCTCATATTCTATAGGAAGAAGTTCTCATGATAGCAGATCCTATGGGTCTGCAGCACATATTCCAATCTCAGAATTACCCTAAGGCAAGGGATATCCGTCTAATAGCTGAACGAGTATTCGGCAAAGGTCTTCTTTGGGCAACAGGTAAGGCTTTGACAAAGGGATGTGAGATTAGTATGCAAGCTTCTTTCAGGCGAGGCGCACCAACGACATAGAAGGGCCCTCAATCCCGCCTTTTCTACCCAGAATTTGAAAAAGTTTGTGCCCCTCTTTCAGGAGACAACTCTAGAGGTGAACATAATGCCGTAGAGCGGTGTTCATTTTGTCTCATGCTTACTTAGCTTGTCAAGAAATGGAATGCTCGATTAGAAGGAAATGCGGCGGTTGTTCTGAATATGGCTCAATGGATGCCAAAGATCACCTTGGATGTAATTGGTCGAAGTGTGAACTATCCATTCCTTTTCAAGTGCTAGTCGTGATGAAGTATGCAGGCGCATTTGAATTCAACTTCGGACTCCTCGACGGAACTGCCGATTATAACGAGCTTTACAGGACAATGAGAGACATGTTGTATGTGAACACGCGCTGCCCCAATTAGGATCCTTGCTGATTTATCACTAATTTTATGTAGCCTTGACTCAAAATCATCTTCTACTCTGACAGTACTTTATGATGCGATTCGCCGACGCATCCCTGAACGCATCGGTTTCAAAATGTATACAACTAAAGAAGATCGGCGACTTTCCGCTTTTCTGTCCGCGGCCCAGAGGGCAGCAAGGAATATTCTGCTCCGTAAACAGGAAGTTGAAATGCCAAATGCCAACTCTGATGACGATAAAGACATCCTCAGTGTTCTAAGTGGGTCTCCATATACTTATTTTACCAAATAAGCTCAAGTGATTTCAGTTCACGCCACTAAGCACGATGATCACAGAAAGAAACTTCATGAGGATGAGATCATCTCTCAAATGGCGTGAGCTATACTAAACCTAGTTCTCAACTAATGATGAACAATGACAATCATTCAATGATTCCATTCAGAACCATAATACTTGCTGGAAATGAAACAACTTCTTCCACAATGTCATGGATGCTGTACGAACTGAGCAAACACGCCGATAGTCAAACTCGGGTGCACGAAGAAATAGCTATTCTACGAGCTCAAACAGCATGCCACGTTTCCCTTACCAGTGCACAGTACGATTCGATGCCTTATTTCAATGCAGTCATCAAGGTACCCTCAATAATAGGTATAATTTGTTAATTCACCACTTTCTTGTCTGTTGCCAGGAAACCCTCCGACTGCATCCAATATTACCAATTTTGGTACGAGAAGCAGATGAACACGACACGATACCACTCTCGATTCTGGTGAAGAGTAAAACCGGGAGTCTTCTACCTGATGTTCCAATCCACAAAGGACAACGTATCCTGTTACATCTGGGTGCTTATAATCGGTGTGTTGATTTTGCGACTCTGTCTGAACTGTGAAATAGTTCTCAGTCCTTGTTTTAAGATTGACTCAAGTATGGGGGGATGATGCAGACTCATGGAATCCAGTCCGGTTCATCGATGAGAAGAAGGAGGTGGTGGTTGGAATGTATGGAAATTTGTATGTGGTGATTTATCACTCATCGTTCGACAATGATGCAAGCCCATGTCTGCCGCAGAGCAACTTTCAGTGAGGCATGTCACATCCGGTTGATTTTGACTGATCAATCAAAGGTGGTGGAATTAGATCTTGTATTGGGTATATCTCATTCCCTTATCGGCAACGCTGAATCCTTATTGATTCAATCCCAAGTTGGCAATTTGCGTAAGCTTTGTTCTTTCCATTCGACGTTCCAATACCCAAAGCGAAATCAGAGTCATGGAACTTCAAGTCGTCTTATTTGAGCTCATTGAATCCTTCGAATTCTCCCTACCTGCAGAAGAAATAGATATTCAAAGGATCCCCAGCATCCTGATGGTTCCGATGATTCGCGGGAAGCCAGAACTTGGAGTGCAACTGCCATTGCAGGTAAAGCAACGTACTCAATGAGTCGTTCAAAAGAAGTCAGCAGTAGATTGTGATTGACGATGCCCTGATTGTATTTACACGCACTTGAGTGCCATGTTTATGTGCCATGCAATGGCAACCTGTATCGAATTTCTGGTTTACATGTGGTGTGTGTATGCGTGAAAAGCTTGTCAAAACAATTGAATGAACGCTTCAATGCACATCGTCTTGACTTCAGTTCATGGCAGCTGCTTGCAAAATCATACTTGCCGCCTTCTCCGCCACTCCATACAAACCCAAAGTCGGATGCGGAAACACACTCAATGGAAGGATAGAGGCATCAGCTATTCGGAGATTGGTCGTTCCTGTGATGACCTCAGGATCGAAAGTATATTCAGAGAAAGCAGACACACCGTAAACCAAGAGCTGAGGAGAAACGACGCCGCCTAGCGCCTTTGGCATCATCGAGTTACTCCCGAAAAAGTGAATGTCAGAGACGTATCTATTAGTAGAAGGTTTTTAAGAGTTGCTGGCACGATCTGTTAGGCGAAAACTTACGTGTCAAGTACCCACTTCCGCACTTCTTCTTCAGTTGCATTTACTAGTGGGACACCCGACTGATGCAGTGCATCCTCAGTGATTAGATCACTGAAAGGAGGTGTTACCGCAATGAGAGATATCCTACGTGCGGCAGCAACAGCGGCGCGCATGTCAACCTCGGATGTGAGGTATTGCATGTCAGCTATTGGATCGGCGGATGGATCGGTGGTGTTGATGTGGATGGATCCGCGAGAAAGCGGAAGGATAGTATGGGCTGCAACTGTAAGGGATATAGAACCAGGCGTGAAGAAGAGCTCTATGAAAGGATCTGCCACATGGGATGCTAAATCACCAGAGTCTCCCCTAAAACGCTCAAGGTACATACGGTCAATCTGATATGCCTCAGCTATAACAACAGCTTGCCTCGCCAGGGACTCTGAATTTACGACTCCACCGACGGAGACAGTATATTCAGTTGAGATTCCTCGTAAGAGGCGGTCCATGGCATTGGAATCTTTACCATTGACCGAAGCACGGATTCAAAATTGATCAACTTCATCGATTGCGAATCACCATCACTTACCCTGCAGTCCCAAAGTGCTTCGAGTGGTAGAATGGGTAACTACGATTCCTGGAAGTATGTTAGGCCAAGAAGTGATATTTGTGGTATTTGCAGAAGGTGCCAGAGGAAAGGATGCGTTGTATAGGCCAACATGGTCCTGTAAGCTAAATTTCAAAAATAAGCATGAAGAGAAGGGATATTTCAATCATGTATGCTTACTTCGCTCCCACACCTGGTAGATCCATTACCAATTCAATTCGAAGGTTTCGAAGAGCCCTATTCGATGCTCAGCTTAAAATGACTGACCAGAAAAGTAGAGGAAAACATACATCGCGTTGCCAATGCCGCTGCGCTGTAGGATGGCAGGAGACTTTGACATTAAGGGTGATCGAGTCAGCGGAAGGCCTCTCGAGAGTTTCAAAATGCACCTGAAGTGCTCCGGCACTAATGATGACTTCCCTTGAGGCATTGAACAAGGTTATTCGGCCCCCTACACTCGGCTCTACGAGAACTCCAGTGGCAGTGACGTTACCGCCCACACTCACAGACGTCAATACAGAGTTGACGCGATGCCCTGTGAGCACCGTGAGGTTCGCACGCTGTTGTGCTTGAGGATATAGGTAGGACCAAGCAGAAGAGGATCTTCGGTCGGAATGCAAGGTTTTGTTGAAATGAATATGATAATAAAAACTCGATACGCGTCCTTCGCCCCGAGGTCTATTAAGCTTTGAGTTTTACGATCTGGTGAATTGCCTCACCTCCAGAAAACCCATCACCCATGTCGGGACTCAATGTCACTTCCCCGTCGAAAACAGTTTGGGTCGTGTTCTTCGCAATGCTTTGCAGCACAGGGGCATTGAGAGGGCGGGCAAAGGAGACTCCAACGGGACCATCGTATCCATGAACGGCAGCAATATAGTTTGCACCTTTCTTCATTTGCCAAGGGTCGGGGGGAGTGAAGCTCTCTGATTTTTGCATGTATCTAGGAGGGAAAAGGGTTCGGTAAACTATTTCAGAGGACGCTAATACTGACGGTAAAAAATCATTCCAACCCCATCCCGGATTTCCAAGTGCCTGTATTGCGTTCATGCTAGCAAATGTTGGTCGTGCCCCCATCATACCGTTGACGGAAGAGCTTCCGCCAAGGCAGCTCCCACTGTTTTACGTTAAGAATAAGGTCTTTGGGATAAGTAGTGGGACATTCGGCAAGCCGGACGCACTAGAATAAGGGTAGGGATCGACGGGTACCACGAAAGCCAACTTGTGGGGTTGAGAGCAATGAGAATCGACATGGAGATGGCCTGAATTTCGCAGGAAGACAAATTGATATTAGGCATCATCTCGCAAGGAAAACTTAGCAAGACTTACGTTCCAGCCGCAAACATGTATGGATTGTTCACTATTTCGTCATTGACCAAGTCTGGGCCTCGTTCTACCACTAAAACGGAATGGTTCACCGCGAGGCGATTGGCAATGGCTAACCCAGTGGTTCCTCCGCCCACGATAATGAACTCGAACGACGAGCTGACGATATTAGGGGTGTCGTTAGTGATGAAAGTGGCCTGTACAAAGACAAAGCCAAGGACTATAGTGAGTAGCTTTGATAAAGATCCCATGGGGTTTCGCTCTCGTACTAAGCTAAGCAGGATCACAAGGAATGTAACCTTTAAAGTTTATAACCTTGCCTATATGAGTCATTTTCACCACGTAAGGCCGTTGAACAGCCTATTGAAGATGATCGATATCGACGTGGAAGCTTAGGCATATGCGAAGCGAACTAGGATAATCCTTCACCCGAGTGTAAGACTGAAAAACCATCGAAGAAGTGAAGAATGCACCTGGAGTACTTACTTCACTCTAGGCATTACACACGATTGTCTGACCTCTCAAAGTCGGTTCTACGACTCCGATAGCAGTAACGTTTTCGTTGGCGCGCAGAATCTAGACGCAATTTGCCCGATGCCTATAGATGCACCGTGAGCACGATGAGGCTTAGCCGATGTTGTTTTAGACTATAGATACAGTTGGCTACATAGGCGTAAGAGGATTGTCGAATGGACTGTGTATCAGTCAAATGGGTAGCATGATAAAGGCTGGACAGACACATACATGTGCTAATGCGCGAAAACAACACGGAAGATAAATCACAGCAAAATCACACCTCCAGAAAACCTGTAACCCATGTCGGGACTCGATAACACTTCTCCTTCTAGTCTGGGTCGTACATCTTCTGAGCGATGCGTTGGAGCACAAGAGCATTGAGAAGGGCAACTGAGCGATACGTTTTGGATTAACTTCGTGTCACTCGGCGCAACAGCTTTGTACCGACTGGAAGATGAGTGCACATAGTGGTGTTACGCTCTTTCCCAAGGCATAGATAGTGCCTTGCCAAGGAAAGTTTGTGCAATAGTCCAAATTTCCGACAGATATTTCTGAAAATTTGGTTTGAGTTCAGAAGCAAATGGACAATACTAGCACCCGACCTACTTTGAATCAGAGTATATTGCTCGCTTGCGTGGGGAGCAAACATTGAGTGCAGTTGAACGGCACACTGTAGACAACCAAATCAATGACATGAAAGATGAGAGAGGCTGTTGAGTTTTCGGGTCCAGAAGATGTACAATTGAAATATCCAATTAAACCTGTACTTATTACAAGTACCGAGTAGATATGATGAGAGGAGGATAAAAAATGACTGAATGAGATAGCCGTAAGATCACCAGAATGTGGAATGAGAGCTGGAACCTAAGGATTGTGAGAGCGAGAGCAGTATAATAGCGACTCGCCACGGTATACAAAAAAAACCAAATATGATCTGACGGCCTTGACAACACAAGATGTTCAGCATGGACTGTACATCGCATCTGAGTCCATCCCTTGTGACAATCACGCACTCGTTCACAAGAAAATGACCATATCACTGTTCTCGCTTCTTGAGTCTCCTGCATGCATCCTCAAGCTCTACCTAATCTCCTTCCCTCCTTCCCTCCTGACGCATCGAAACGCCGGATCGTCGCCCCGGTGTACTGTACAGGAACCAAAAGCAACATCGATCACATCAGACTAACATATGATAAAATGATGGTACAGTAGCCAATGGCTAGGGCCAAGGCCATTGGCTTCCTAGCCGCCTAGGAGGACCCAGGTTCAGGATCTGGCAGAAGACAGTCTTGAGACTACTACCGCGAGGGCAATTAAGACTCCCCACCGCCATTTCTCCCAAAGGACCTGTCCCCAGGACATTGCTACTTCAGCTGCCCCTGAAGTATCGTCAGTGGCCTTTGGTTTCGCCTTCAACGCATCTGGGGAGGAAGTTGAAGCCGCTAGCGTATTTGGTGCAGGCATGGTGGTGGAGGCAAATGGCACAGTGTTAGGAGGGGTGAAAAGCGGTAGAGCAGTAGGGGGAGATAGATTGGGTGTTTCATGTTGTTTGTGTGGTTCGCCCATATTCGGAACATCCGTCGCGTAAGGAGTGCAGTACTAGAGAAACAAATCGATTGAGACAGACAATAAGTCATGACGAACATGCGTACATCTGGAAAAGCTTCTTTAAACCTTGCCTGATTCAAATTCCAAGCATGACTCTTCAATGCAAAGTGACGCTTCTGCGCTGCGCTAGAATTGACGGAACCAGTAGTCATTTCGTCAGATAACATAAATGAGAGTAGACCGGTGAGACTGCGGATATCAAGAAAATCGGTCAGCATCACCGTCGAGAAGAAAGGCGTAACGAGTGACCCACATCGTAGCTACACTCCAAGCAGGATTCCAAGAACCAGGATGAAAATCGGACATTGAGAAACAAATCTTCTTATCAGGATGGAATCTTCCAGACGGTGTTAGCATCTGAATGACGATGCCGCTAGTAAGTAAATGCAATGTCCAGAACACCGCTCTCAGGCGCACCTTGATACCCGGAGGTTTGAACGGATATTCCGCAGGAAATAGGAGCAATCCGTGGAATTCCCCTCCTGCGAAGGGTGAGTCGGGTGGCCCGCGCTAGTTCCCCCAACAAGCGTCAACGATGAAGATGACCACGAATTCACGCCAGGGATTGGAAACCATGTCAGGAAAATGGAAATTTTTATATTCAGGCAACAGCGCTCAGTCTCGAATGAGTTAGAAGCTCACAATGATATAATTCCCTGCAACATGTGTTATTTTACAAAGCAAACGAGGTCATCGAACGACACATACAGGTCAAAATATTCTTCTCGTCCGGTACAGCCCAGATAAATGGCGGTGGGTCCTTCTGCATCGCGACGAATTCCTTCGTGAGCTATATCCAGATAGCTATAAGATGACAAATTATGAAGACGTCAAGAATCTTACTCGTTTTTGAGCCGCTTTGCTCGCCATTGTATGTTGTTGGTAGTATTAGTCCCAGGTGTGTACAAAAGAAATGGAGTACAAGGAGAAGAGTGAGCTGGACGTGTTGTGATGAAAGAGGACAAGGTTGGCGTGTGACGTTCGATAACAGAGTGTGACTGAATGACAAATCACGCCGAGTGTTGTTGGAGTTGCGTGTGCAGTCTGAGTTCTTGTGTTGAGATTCCGTACCCCTATAAACGCTCGCCTTTTAACATACAACCCGAAATGATTGTCATCAACCGTACGCCGATCTATTTGTTGATTGCAGGATGCGTTTTCCTTTCAACTGCGTCCAAAGCGGTTCAAGCTATCGAAAGGTCAATGAAGGCAGTGCTTATAAGCTCCAAACCCGGTCGTCCGTAATTGTCTAGTATCGGATGCGTATTCAAGTGGCTGGTCAAGGACCCCCGTGAATGTTCTAGTATGTAGGAAGAGTCATAGTCCCCGGAAATTTTTGAGTCGAGCCTAGGATAGTAGCTGTTCGGTATCTCAACCATTGTCCTTGGGTCCTACTAATATTTGTCTGCTGCTACGATACGACCTGATACGTCAAACTAACAATAATCTTAGTAGCCGAGCTCGATTTCCAGTCTTTCATCACTGTGAGACGTTCAAAAGCCAAAGCTGATTCTTCTAATCGCCATTAACCCAAGAAAATGATTCGATGTTCTCGTTCTCCTGCAATGAAAGACAGGACAGGATAACTGGCTTTGGAGCCGTTCATGGGCTTCTATGCAAGTGTGCCCTCACACGGGACGCAAAAGCCATGGCAGTTCTGCCATTCAGGCATCCAACATGGCATCCAGTCGTGACCGGCATTGAATCCGGACATCACTCAGCTTGACTCGTGCACGTGGTATCCCCGCACGCGTAGAATTCTTTGTTTTCGACGCGGTCGTGCCTTTGTTTGTTTCCTTTCTTTTTAGGTTATTCTCCCTCATTATCTCATTATTCTCCCTCTTTATCTCCTACCACAATGTCATACAGCAAAGATCTAGATGACCATTACTCTCTTCTGAGCAGCGTTGACACTAATTGGGGAAAAATTACTTGCTATAAAACTTATATCCCCAGGTAGAGCTATCTCATAGCAGTAATTCTACACTATTTCCAGCCAATATAATTATAATTTGCACCCTCTAGAGGTGAATTGGTATGAGCAGGAGTGGGCGTTTAATTCATTCCCACACTCGACTTTGACTTCTGCTTTGACCTCGACTTCGACTTTCACTTCGACTTCAACTTTCACTTCGACTTCGACTTCGACTTAGGGGTTATTAGAGACTTCTAGGGGACAGACTAGGGGGCAAATTATAGGGGACAGCTAGGGTACAGCTAGGGTACAGCTAGGGAGAACTGGGGGACAGCTAGGGTACAGCTAGAGAGCAGCTGTTACACAAATTCCGGCTGATACCTGGCACCTGAATTGGGCGCCTATTCAC
>MU795345.1:0-28140 GCA_027886305.1 Lentinula aff. lateritia | reverse complement strand
AAGCGACCTGACCTTCAGGTGCCTAGCGCGCGCTAGACGCGCGTTGACCAGGCAATTATTCAGCAAACCCGAAATATTTTTGGAACAAAAAAAAATGTGGGCGAGAAATTTTCAGAAATTGAGGCATGAGCCTGTTGGAAGGACCTTCCTTTTCTAGCCGATTCTTTCCGCTTCCACGTGACTTATACTATTTAGTTTGTATTTCGCATGCAACTTCCCCTCAGCTGTTTTGACCCTCATCGGATCGACACTGAGGGTAAGTCATTTTCCTCTCTACTGTACCTATACTTTAGGATACTAATTAGCTAGTAGCTTCATTTGTTCATTGTATAGGTACAATCACAGCTGTTTTGACCCTCATCGGATCGACACTGAGGCTTCATTTGTTCATTGTATAGGATTGACCTCTAAGAGGTTATGGGTTTTTCTCTAGGTCTTTTTATACATTGAAACAATTCGAACCACTTTCGTGGCTATCTTAGCCAACAGCTCAACAACCGTTTCCTGAATTGACGCGTTCCATCTCGCTTAACAAGATTCATCTCCGGAACCAATACTTGCTCCCGCGGATGAATACTGACGATCGTGGATCCCGAATGGATCTCACGGCACCTATTCACCGTGATCTACCTTGGACCCATTCGATTCCGTATCAGACGCCGGTATCTATCCCAGTTCGCCACAATCAACATTCGCCTGCATATATGCGTACCAGTAATCATGCCACGTCACAGATGGATGCGGGACCGAGACAAGACCATTCTTCTTCTCCTCGTTCCATTCATTCTTCTCCACATATCAATTCTCCTCTCCTTCATAGCACTGTTCCATCACTTCCTTCTTTTCCTTCTGTACCAAACATTCCTCAATCTGTTTCTGAAACCTGGCATCATCGTATCATACCTGCTTTCCAAAACTTGACTCATAACTTTACAACTCCGAATATGATTAATTATCAACGTCCTCTGCCTTCTGCTCCCCCACACTCATCGAATACTTTTATTCCTGACACATACACTCCACTTGGTTCTCCTCAATTTTTACCTATGAATTTCGTATGATCACCTGTCTCGGTCCCGTCAGCCTCTGTTCGTCTCCCGTCTCGCATCGGCTCACGAATGGACAACAGCAATACCGTCGAACGAACGCCGTCCCGTATTCTCCACCAGCCTCGACCTCACCGCATTGTTGATCTCGACCATCTCTCTTCGTCTGCCCAAATCATCCCCGAAATTCAGAGTGCACCTGCTGTCATGTCTCAGTTCCCGCAAGAACATTATCCTTTCCATAATCACCCTGATGTACCGCAGCATTGGATTCCATCGCCGCCTCGAGCACCTATCGATGGTCAATATCCTATGTATTATACTCCGTACCCTGTCTATCAGAACTTTCAGCCACCTCCCGAACAGCCACGTTCGACTACTCCTAAATTCAAAATTGAATACTCTTCTATCCACGCAACTTTTCTTGCAACGATTAAAGATGCCGATTCTTTGAAGGACCGTAAATCGTGGGTCAAATGGAATGAAGGCGTATGGCAGGCGGTCGCCGATGGTTTCGTCCTAGGCCACATATGTGATGAACCTCCTTCCGGGACTCCTTGGACGGAATGGAATACACCAATAGTTCGACCGAACATCTCCATTCACCCAACGAGAAAGGAAATTGAGGCCCGTCTCAAATGGGATAAGAACGACGGGTGGACCTCTTCAATCTTAACTGCACGTTTATCAGATGAGGCGCGAAACCACTTACCACCTATGATTAACGATCGAGGGGAAAGACGTACTGCGAGGCAAATATACCTTCGACTAAAGGCTGCATACCAAGCTGCCCCAGATAGGAAGGCATGTTTACGCATCCAGGACGAACTCTTCAATTCTCAAATTCACGGCATGGATATCGAAAAATTCAATCTGAAATGGAGTTCCACCCTCACGACTTTACGAAACTACGGATACGAAATTCCCTGGGATACCCTGATATCGAAATACATATCGAAATTACCTTCGGGTCCTCGCTATATCTATCTCAAACAAACACTTGAGGAAGAATTCGATCAACCAGGTGTTATTCCGAACAGGGACTTGTTCGATAAATTTGCAATCCGACTCGAGAACACGCGCAACAGAGAACTTCTGGATCTTGCCGATTCTGGGGGTGGAACATACAATCGACGCTTCCAACGTAACGGAACTGGCGGGACATCTGACAAGCCACCAGAATCTCAGAAACCGAAGGATCCCTCGAACGCTTCCAAACCGAATAGTAAACCATCTGCTTATGTTACAACGGTCACTTCTCCGAACTCGAACAGTACTTCGAAAATTGAAACGGTGGATAATGTAACTTCTGTACCTAGCGTTATTCCCACCACTAATACAACTGTTCGTTCCACGTACCCTGCGCGACGTCTGAAACCTTTTGCGGCCTTGTTATCATCATTTCCTAGCGATCCATCGCCAATACAAAACCTGGAAGTCGACAATCACATTGCATTCTCGTCAATCATTCAAAGGACCCAGACACTTTTGGATTCCGCCTGTACGAACCACATCATCAATGACCGGAAATTTTTTTTCACATTTGATGAGGATGGCGCCCTTGCTGTACAAACCGCCAACTCGGGTATATTATCCACCAAAGCTTCGGGTACCTGCTACTTTGAGATGCGAATTGAAGGGACAACGGAAATGCTCATTCTGGAAATGCATGATTGTTTGTATGCTCCTGATGCACCGGTGAACTTACTGTCTGTAGGCGCGATGCTTGAACACGGGTTTACATTCACCATGTCCCCTCAAACGGTGGAAATACATCCAGATCCGGAACGCTTTGCAGTTGCAGATGTGATTCGACGTTTATGTATACTACGAGGACGTTTCCTACTTCCTAACGAGGACTCTCCTGACTTCATCCATCTCGCGATGCCGGTATTCATTCCACATATTCCGAATGGTGCTCTATTCCACGAACGTTTTGGTCACCCTGCCATTGATCTTACCAACGAACTCTTAACGGGAAATTCTGCACAGGGACTCGAGGAATGGAACGGCACGAAGATGCGAGGAATATGCGATTCATGTCTTAAAGGCAAACATCCGCGTTTCCCATACCCTTACCACGGCAATAGAGCTTCCAAACCACTTGAATTGATCCATACTGATACTTGTGGACCAATTGGGACTCTTTCGAACCACCAAAGTTCACATTTCAACATAATACTTGATGACTACACGAGTGCTCTATCGGGCGGCTGCTTCGCGAAGAAAAACCAAGCATTACGAATCATTAAATCAACGATTTCTACCTGGGAGAACATAATGTCTCCTCACAAGGTCAAGAACATCAGACTCGATGGTGCTAAGGAGTTTCATGGCTCGGAAGCTACAACGTATTTCGAGGAGAAGGGGATCCTGGTTCAGAAAACGGCTGCTTACTCCCACCAACAAAATGGGAAGGCCGAACGATGGGTTCGCATTATTGAAAACGATGCAATGACAATGCTCGTTCACTCTGGCTTACCTCTTCAATTCTGGGAAGACTCAGTCCGGACAGCAATCTACGTTCGTTTCCGTCTACCAACAAAAACTCTACCTGATAACAAAACTCCGTACGAGATGGTCCACGGACATCCGCCAAACCTATCACATCTCCGAGTATGGGGATGTCAATGTTGGATTCAGGTCTCGGAAGACATCCGTCTTAAATTTGGGAATAAGATGTTGGAGGGAATCTTCGTAGGCTATGAGGATAATCGAGTAGGATGGAGGGTCCGCGACACGAATGGGAAAGAACATTTTTCAGACCAGGTTGTTTTTAATGAATCTCAGTTCGGTCGCCTCCGTAGTCCACGCTCACCAAAATCTACTACAACTACGCTTTCTCCACCAACAAATTCTCAAGCACCACTCTCGAAACCTCCACCGAACCCACTGAATGGTCCTCGACCTCGACGCACGACTAAACTGACGGAACGAGGGAAGGAATGGCGTGAAGGAATCCGGAGGCGGGATGAACTTATTCAAGAACGACGAGTTGTTGAAGGACTTTCTCCTACATGTGATACACAAGTTGACCTCGATATCATAGGCTGTTCCCTCGCTTGCCGAATACTGGAAGACAATTTCGATTGCATCGATGATGATTCGGAATTTTTCTTTGCTGCCCTCGCTAACATCCCTAGTCCCTATCATCCAATAAAACCGACTTCGACATCTACCTCTCGACCCCGTAATTTCGATCTTAGGAAAGCACCGTCAACCCGCCGAGAAATGCTATTACGATCTGACTTGAATGAATGGCTCAAAGCTGAAGAAAAGGAAATATCTGGTTTGTTTGATCTCGGCGTCTTCGAGGAAATACCAACTTGTCCAAAGGGGAAATTTCCAATCGGACTCAAAATGGTATACGATCTTAAACTGGATGGTACGAAAAAGGCTCGCCTTGTTGCCCAAGGTTTCACCCAACGACCTGAAGACTACGGCAATGTTCACGCTCCGGTAACTCGAATGGTCTCTTACCGCATCGTCATGGCTTGGACCGCTCAGATGGACCTTGAGTTGTATTCTTTTGATGTCAAACAAGCTTTTCTGAATGCACCACTAGCCGAGGAGATTTACGTCAAACAAATACCAGGTCGCCCTATTGCTACCAATCCCAACGCTGTCTACCGTTTACGTCGAGCATTGTATGGTCTTCACCAAGCATCCGCGGCGTGGTATTCGACACTATCTAAGGCACTGGAAGATATTGGTTTCAAACGATGTGAATGTGACAATGCTGTTTTTATCGGTCGGTGGACAAAGCCACCCGACACTTCCATTACAATGCCGACGAATGGTGATCCACTTGTCATGCTTATTCCAGTCCACGTCGATGATGGACTAGTTTCTACCAACTCCACAGCTCTTTATCGTTGGTTTATTACTCGAATCAATGAACAATTCAAAGTAATCGATTTGGGACCGACATCGACTTTCCTTGGGATAAGAATATATCGGGATCGCCCACGCCATCTCTTATGGCTCTCACAGGAATCCTACGTTGAAGACATACTTGAACAATACGGCCTTACCGAGTGTATTACTCACGACCTGCCCCTCCGATACAAATTTGATGGTCCCGATCCTAACCCGACTCTTTACGCTGATGTAGATCCAGAATCGTTAACGAAGATCTATCAGGGCCTCATTGGCTGTCTCCTATTTCTAGCTCTTTGTACTCGACCCGATATTGCATACACCGTTATGTTTCTTGCACAATTCAATTCAAAACCGACGTCTCGACATCTCATTGCAGCAAAGGGAACTCTTCGATATCTGGCGAAAACCCGAACTTGGTCTCTACAGTATGGAGGAGATCACCGGGCTGATCTCATTAAGACTCTCGGAATCAAATCAGACACCATGGCTCTTTCCGACGCCGATTGGGGTAGTAACTCCATCGATCGCAAGTCTATTTCTGGATTCGGAATATTTCTTTTTGGTGGTCTGGTTGCCTGGTCGGCGTCGAAACAGAAAAGTATCGCTTTGTCATCCACTGAAGCTGAATACATGGGCTTGACCCACGTCCTGAAGGAATTACTCTGGGTTAGAGTATTTACGGCTTTAATTCCACTTCCGATTCCTGTTCCATTTCCTCTGATTTCTGATAACCGTTCTTCTATTGATATAGCAAACTCGCGCTCCATATCCAATCGTTCCAAACACATTGATATCCGTTATCACTTCATCCGTTCCCATATTGAAGATGACTCGATTACTACCATCTGGTGCTCCTCACTCGACATGATTGCCGATATCTTCACCAAATCCTTACCTACTGAACTACACTACAAACATTCACTATCCCTTGGTCTAGTACCTCTTCCAGCTGTTACCTGACCACTCCATTCATCGGTGGGGGTGTGTTGGAAGGACCTTCCTTTTCTAGCCGATTCTTTCCGCTTCCACGTGACTTATACTATTTAGTTTGTATTTCGCACGCAACTTCCCCTCAGCTGTTTTGACCCTCATCGGATCGACACTGAGGGTAAGTCATTTTCCTCTCTACTGTACCTATACTTTAGGATACTAATTAGCTAGTAGCTTCATTTGTTCATTGTATAGGTACAATCGCAGCTGTTTTGACCCTCATCGGATCGACACTGAGGCTTCATTTGTTCATTGTATAGGATTGACCTCTAAGAGAGCCATTGGTACCATTGGGGAGCACCTGACCCGGGGACAAACCGAAGCCAAATAGTCATGGTCAGGTCAGATTTTGGCGACCTTGCACGTTGCGCCATTATGTATGCCATGGAGGAAATTTGCAAAATTGCCACTACACGGCGACGAGTTAAGAATCATGTGACCAGCGATATGCCTGATATGGTTCGTGCGCGGTCATATGACGATTCCGTCCAGCAAAATTTTCCATTTCTGGTGTGCATGTACATACATTATGTATGTGCATAGTTGAAATATTCTGTCAGCGATACGCCGAATAAGCCTGAGTCTTGCTCTACAAGAGCCAATGATATTATTCTTCAAAGAGGGTGATACGTCGGGGGTTGTGTGTAGAATTAGATTGTACCCTTTGGGTGCCAGAATAAATAGTAAGTAAAACCTTCCAAAATCAGACAACAAAATCCAGCTTCCTGCGTGTCTCCCGGAAGATACCAAAAAAAAAGCAAAGCAATAATAACTTGAACACCTAAATGTGAAGCATCGAAAAGTGGCCACGAGTACCTCACTTTCGTGTGGAAAAATCAACATCTTTCCAGCCTTTGAGTAAGGTTCGTTGGATACTGTGCGAGCCAGGTTGACTGTCAGGACCGTGATCAAAGTGCGTGTATGCGTCATTAGCTTGAATGAGCTCCTGGGCAGTACGACGATCAGCCGGAGCAAATGGCTATGACTCCTCTTAGTTTTTTTTCGGATAAATCACAAATTTCGAGAGCTTGTACGCACCTGATTCCAAGAACCGAAAACATATTCAGAAGGATCTGGGTTAGGGTGCTTAAATCATAAATCAGCCTCGATTTATATATTGATAGCGCAACGAATTGCAAGAACTCACAGCAGTAATTTCATGTAGTTCTCTTTGAATCATGAAACAGAAATCATCAAGGTCTGTGGACCGCACTGTCAATATGAAACCTATCCCGATTATCCAAGAAAACATACCCAAGTCATTGAGATCATAGTTGAAGGGGTTTTCACTGCATACTCAAAAGATCAGGCAACAGAAACTCAGATTTCACAAAACACTAACATTTCTTGGCCGATTTCAAGGAAGCCGAGATAGAGGAACGTAGTGAATGCGGTCCCAGGAATAGTCAGCCAACCAAAAGTTGATACAATTTGGAACTAAATTGCACTCTGCATTAGAAATTCCACAACAATTTGATTGTAACAGGCTCACGGGTAATGCCAAGAGATATATCCTGAAGAGTTAGACTATTGAGAGGGCATGGGCATAGAAACAAAGAACAAACCCACCAAATAGAAACACGGAGATGAGCTTGGTAGGCAAATGGAAGGGGAGTGTCCGCGATACGTTCCAGATTGCTGAGAGTGTCCTGGATACTATTGATAGTACCAACAAAAGTTCCAGCGACAGGAGCTGGGATATTCCCGGCCCTGATCATAACATTGGCATAGCTGAGCATGTGAGTCAGTAAACCTGCGCTCTTACAAACAACGGCCGCACACGTACTTCATCAAGAAAAGTGAAATTTCCACCGGAACATTGCTGTCACAAGGTCTAGGCTTACGCTTCTTTCCCAAGACTGCGCGCATATCAACATTCTGGCTACCTGGAAGGTGAATGTGGATACATATACTTGAAGGCGGAACGAAAGATTCAAATGTATACCTGGGCTTTTCCTAAACGGCTTGGCGATCAACTTGAATATCTTCAAAAAAGGGAAATAATCGGTGAATCCCGCTCGCGGAGGGTTTCTGGAAGGCTTGAGAGGACGATGAACGTCAACGACAGGCAAAACCTTCTCAGGGTCGAAGACCTTGTTGTGCTTGCGAAGAGAGCCAAAAAAGGTCGATGAAGTTTCCTCTTTATAGTTCGAACCCATAGTATTCGAGGAATTGCTCCTAGTTCCGGTAGTGCGTTGTGGGTTGTGTTCAAGTGGATATTCGCCGTCTTCGGATGCGTGCCACATTGGAAGTAAATCGCGCTCCGTGGATCCTCCATTCGCGTATCGAGGCAGAAAGCAGATCAAAGGATAAAGGTCTTGATAGTAGACACCAGATTCGCCACGAAGGTAATGCTGATAGATAGTAAAATCAGATAATACACATGGAGCAGCGAACCAAGTGCACCTTGATGGAAACAGAAAGCGCTTGCACCTGTGTAACCAACAGTTAGCGATAGTGAAATTATCCCAAAAGGTAGCGCGTTACACACCAGATTGACCATGGACTTCTTTTCGATTATACATTCGAGCTGTGTCGGGGCGCGACCTCCAGGGGGTGCAGGTCTGTCGTTGGAAATGTGGATCCAAATCTAATATTACTCTTCAGTTTTGGAAAGAGCGTTGTAATTTCAAAGGACCCACTGTCATTGCCAGAGTCCTAGAATAAGTCCCAATGTTTGTCCACATCTTCCGTCCATCAGAGTATCTATACTCAAACTTAAGAGCCATACTGTAGACGAGAATGTTAAAACATACCGTTCATATGCAGAAGAAGTTCGAAAAGAGATGACGAGACCGAGGACGGTACCCAGCACACCGAGCAAACCATTGTTCAGAACTAGTTCATGGTCTGTGAGTTTTGAGATTGCAGCCACCACTGGTGGTAGATCAGCTTTTGAAGGAGAGAACCAGCGAATAATTTCTCGTACTAGTAGCTACTGCTGAGAAAAATAGAGTTTCTGGCCAAATGTCGTTAATGACAGTAGCCAAAAACTTTTTCCTCAATGACATTCCGCTGGAATACATGGGATTTGATGCGACCATCTTGATGAATCAGTGGGTCGTTGTTGAGGGAAGAAAAAGAAAAGAACAGGGATGGCCAGGGATGGCGCTGGCCGGTTTTATTGGTACGAGGCGTAGAAACGAAAACGTAAGGGTAATTGAATTCTTCAGAAATCCAAGCACTGTAAGTCAAGCTACAGAAACGAAATTTCAAGAAAAGCAGCACGGCTGAAGATGTGAAAAGATGAAGGGTGCTCCAATGTCAAACCACCGCGAATGTGTCGAAAGGGGGAGCTGAAGAAATAACAGAGGAGAATTATATACATTTGATATGAACGGATCAATTCAATCGTTCAAGCGCCAAATCATTCTAGTTTCATGTGTGGAATCAGCAGTGGCGACGAAAAAATCTAAGACCATCTTACAGAAGGTTAACATACAGCAATATATAATATGTATTCGCGGGTAGTCACTTTCTTTGGTGAAGAACAAACGGAGTCTAGATGCATCCCATAGTACTGAGCGATAGTATCCGTCTCCTGTTGTGAATTCCAGCAAGGTACAGCGCCCAACGAGCGCTGCCCAACGTGTCCTCAAATACATATCATCTTGTGGGACTCATCTCAGTCTGATTTTCCATCGATTAAATGTTATTCATCACACTGTTCAACATTTGTATCAGTGTCCCTAGAAATGATGGAGATGTTCCACTACTACTAATATGCGGTATTCAAGAGCTGTGTACAATACTTACTGCTTCGCCGCACAGATATCTCCGACGAATCATCATGATAGGACGGTATGAAACCCGCGCTCGCCGCTCACGTTTTCCTTGGCTCCTCTATATATCCTTCTTGGATCTTTGAACTGTATCCACAATTAATCATAGGGTATGTACTTAGTTCTAGGCAAACCACCACGGTCCGACCCAATGTTGCAATTGGATACTTTAATACTTGGGGTCTTCACTTAGTTGACATCCAAGTTCAGCGTTCAACTACCGTCTACGTACCTAACAACATCGCTCGTCGATCTCTGTTTCGCCTCGGCGCCCAAGTCTGGTATGTAACTACAGAGACTCAGATCTGAGTAGATCGTAGTGCTACTTCGGTCTATCAAAAATTTCGAGTTCTCGATGAGCTCTACCCTCAGGCTGGAGCCTCAGTACAGCATTGTAACGACTCAGTCAAGCACTGCGTAGGCCAGGAACACAGTAAAACTTGTGCCATTCCAACAGTTGTGGGGTGCCTCATCAGTTTATGATACCACAGGGATAAAAAGCGAGCCTCTAAAGCGCATGAAAAGCTCCAACTTTTCACGATCTAGAAGTGTCAGATGTTCAACTTGTAGGAAAAGTCATAAGTCCGTACCACGGATGTGGTGCCACTACTAATAGCAACCTCATTCATATCCGGGAGAAGGGGAGGACGGAAAAAGTTGTTGACTTTTGTGGAAGGTCCCTTCACTGGCTATAGCTAGACCATTCTCTCAGGAATCAAGCACTGTAGAATACCGGTCCAGAGAAGCGCACGACACGACGACATTGTTATGATAACCAGATCGCGCTTCAAACGGCCATACCAATCATAAAAATACATACTATTTTATCTTCTTCATTTTGCAGTCCTACTATAATTGGTGCCTTGAATTCTGTGTATTCGATCGACAGATAAATATAGCGAGAAGTTGGAGAAGCATCCATGGTCACGGAATTTGAGAAACTGAACTTGGTTTGGAGGAAGACAGTTTGTGAGTTTCACCCAATTCCGAAAGTCGAAATTGAGCTGATCCAGCCGCATTGCTCTTTGATGAATCTACTGAGCGATGCTCATTAAACTTCCGATGAATGTCATGACCTGAGGTAAGGAGGAAGTTCAGAAATATGGGTAGAAGAAATAATGAGAAGTATTGCTCACCAAACGTGGCCTCACATCCACAATATCCTCTGGTACCAAGAAAATCAAGGCGTTCATCTTACGTGCAATGGAGATTGCCAATTTTGCTGCAAGAAATAATCAGCCTTGAAGTCACATCGAGGCGGTACAATTACCGTTCGCCCTTCTTTCCTCAAAGTCCCCAGTTTCACCAACGTCCACTACCAGCGCCGGGTCGACAATACCCGGTCTGATTGCCTCTAATAGCGACAAGAAGAATAGGCCAGTTGTTATCGACGGGTCTTTGAAACTTCGAATGGTTTTGACCGAAGGATTCCCTTTTTGCGCTGTGACGTTAGCCCATTTGAGCATCTCGGTGTCGGAGATGGGGCGCCCGGCCGATGCGGAAGATTTGGATAGCGAAGTGAGTGTTTTGGTAATGCTCATTCTGAGAAGGAGCGTTCACGGACCATGCACACAGTGTACAAAGACACTTACCGCATTAACTGCCACACAAGTCCCAACACCAGCGTCTTCTGACCATCCGTTATGTCTGCACCCTGAATACCAACTAGATGCATTCCATGTCCCTTTCCAAGTTCCACGACGTAGTTGGTGTTCTCCACAGCCTTGAACCGTGAGAGCGTACTTTGATTAGGTTTTACACCAATGTCCACATCCTCGTCATCTCCATCTCCGGAAGGAGCCCACGATGCATGGCCGGCACCTTCCTTGGGCTTGGAAACACGTCGCCAAACGACAGATCCAGGGAATATCTTGTCGAAAGCTTGAATAATGATCAAGCCGTCTTTGAGATTCTCGAAGAGGTTGAACACACCCGGCTCCACACCGAGAGAGTTCAGCCAAAGCGTGAACACACGCGCTTCACGCTCTCCTTCGGCATCGAAGTCATCGACTACACCGTAGTCCTTTGCTTCCTGCTCATCCAACGGCTCTAGCCCTGGGTATGTGTTGAACAAGTTCGCAACAAATGCCAAGTTCAATCGAGGGTTACCGGAAACCAAGGATGAAGGAGTGAGATACTTTCTACATCCGATGGAGCCCGCATTTTGTAAGACTTGTTCAGCTCGAGTACGAAGATCGGGAGTTTGTAAGGGGGAAAGTGAACACGAGGCGGGTTGGAGCTGGTGTAACAGGACGGTATAGTTCTCGCCATCAGAGACATCCCTGCTAAAGTTGTTTACACGACGTTTCCAACCTGCCGCTTTGAGATGATAGTTAAACCATCTTAGCAAGATCTGATCAGGCGTCAGCCGAAGGAGGTCGTCAATTGTCTCGCCGTCTTCACAAAGGCGGTACAGTTCTGGGTGTAGCTTTATATCCACCTGGGCGAGCAGACCTCTACGAATGATCTGCCAGATCAGTCCAAGGATAAGATGTTCCCTCCCTTCTGCAATATCAGAGGAACCGATATTGACAACCGAACATCCGATGGCCTTCGCGGAAGTGATGACGATGTTGTTGTTCTCGGTGATCTGGAAGGCGTTCAAGGGCTTGCGCCCGGATGGTTTATTGAGGACACGAGTGTCGATGGTATCGGGGACAGAGTCGTTGATGAGTTTGCAAAGGATAAGGCCGTCTTTGCATTCGTCGAACAGTTGCATGGTGGTTGTAGGTATTGGATAACGAGAACCTATATCAGCGTCGTTTTCTATAACCTGTTCAGGATGTTGAGGCAAATTATCAGCCTTCAGGCGATCGCGTAACTCACCAGGTTGATATGGTTCGTAAACTCTGAACGCTCATCCTCGTTAAGGGTGTGACTAACATTAGCATTAGATCCCTGCACGGTGACTTTTCCTGCCTTGGCTGAGATGCCTGACTTGGCTTGCGTCCGCAGTTTAACATTGAGCTATGGAGGACATGAAATTGGGCCCGATGTTTGATAACCTCGACACGGACCTCAACAAAATCTTCAAGTTCTACTTTTCCGCTTGCATCAACGCTGACATGCTTCAGCGTTTCTCTTGCAGTATCATACGATTCTCCACTGGCTTGTAGAGACCGCAGGACAGCAGACTTATCGACGCGACCAGGTGTGTCAGTATGTATCGCACTACACAGAAGGTCATGAAATTGGCCGATCTGGACGAGATAAGTAGTAGCACTCACTTGAATCGATTTATCAGATCGAACATTTCATCTCGCGTAACTTCAGGAAACTTCTTTTGAAGTTTTAGTGCCTCCATTGGTGGGTCGAGTTTAAGTTGTTTCGGTGGCTATGCGGCCCAGGTAAGTTAGAGGTTTTTCACAAGTACACCGTGACATCATGGAGAGCCTTTTTATAATACAGTGCGCAGCATGGCCAACCACTGCGCTATTCAACATGATACATTATTTGCAATTCCACAGTCGGAAACATCGTTCAATGCTGGTACATGTAACAGGAAACCTAGGTAGTCGATTCGCCGGTGTCAATTTCGTGGTTCTTCCTCCTCATCGAGTCCGTGATTTAGAATATGCTACAGCTGCGTACAAGGCAAAGCATCGACTGCGGAAGGCCTTGTCAGCGAGATTCCAGCATAGCTTTCGCAGCAAATACAAAAATATGTTCCCGCTCTTCAACTAATCAGCTCAGACGAGGCCTCCATCACGGCGCAACTTGATTCAACAATGCGTTCCACGTCGATGGCCAGGTCCGATCTGACCAATCTGCGCTAATGCCGCGAATGGATGTACGACCGCTGGCTTTCCGCACGGAGAGTGTTAGACGATTGATCATTACCGAAGTGATTCTGTCGGGAAGCGAGGTGAGCAATATTACATGAAGGGTACTGGTGGAATAGACTTTACATCATGCTAGGCCTATGTGTCCGCTTGAATTCACCAACCGTTATACACTATGACCACAGATGTGACTCACTGTGTATTCATAAATTTCAAGCCAGGCTAGAATAATGACTCGTTATTACGAAGAAGCAACAGAATAATCACGCCCTCACCCTTTCGTTCAAACTTAGAATTAACCAGACAATGTTTCCTGACAATATTGCGCAGAAATAGATGATACCATCCCTCTGGATCGTCGAGAGCAAGACCGAATTTGCTGGGCGGAATCTAGCTTCTCCAAAGGGCGTTGGGAGGGTGCTTCCGTTAGGCCAAACAGAGCATCCATGATCGACAGTGATGACAAGCGTAGTGAGGAATACTGTACTGTCGAATATAATAGAGCACAGGAGATATGCCAGGTCCATTTCCGGGTTCGAATACAATATACATACTGGAGGCTATGGATGATTGGCATTCGTACGATTGCCAATGAAACTCACCGTGGAATTGGTCAATAGGTATATTAGGCAAAGGCAAGCCCAGGTTCTGCCCCGGCTGGCTCATCGCATAGATTACAATAATGAACTGAGCCATGATGATGGCCCAGAGAGCGATAGTCAAATAGCGGCGACTGGCCAATGCGTTTACGCTAAAATAAATTGGATATGAGAACGGCGGAAGATTTAAGGAAGAGATTGAGAGATTGGGTTATCAAAAAATGTCATAAGGGGGGAAGTCAATGTAAACCTGACTCACCGTATCAACAGTACAATTTCAGCAGGGATAGTAACCAACAGTGTCTGGACCCACTCAACGATGGCGAATCGATTACATCTTCCATATCGAACTATGAGCAACATAACTTTCACTACCAAAAGGGCACATACATCTAAGAGTGGTTAGTCAAAGCTTCTCAAGGGAATCATGGACATACCTCTATAGTCCACAGAGGAGAAAAATACGCTATAGCACATGAAATTGAGGTCAATGAGTACATCCGGCTTGGATATGAGCATTACCGAAAAGAGTTATAACACAAAACCCCATGGGAATGTATCTTGTCTGAAATCATGAATATTAATAGAGCTCTCGTCCTTCACGGAAGCCCCAACGTACAAGGAGGAACAAATAGAACACTGTATCAGCACCAGAAGATTAGCATTCCAACCTAGGGTCAGATAGAATGCGTACCATGCCCTTTCCTAACCCCATTCCAGATATACTCGAACTCCTCTTGCCAGGTTAGGATGAAGTCGTAAAAGAGAACAGTACAACACGCAGTGTAGTACCACTTGAAGGCTTGCCTATGCCGCACAGGGAATGATGTGTGTTATATCTTGAGGAGGAAAAGTGGGGTTCATCCTAACTGATCCAACTTACAAATCATGCGCCAGCGGCGTCACATCCTCGAAACCTGTCGTCGCCAGGCTCTCAGCGCCCATAGGCTAGTGTCACACTGGAGCTGGTACTCGCCCTTGCAGAGGGATAAGACGGGCGCGGTCAAGAAAGAAATGCGAAGCCATATTTAATATCCATGACATTACTTTCTGCGACCCATGTGTACTTTCATTTCGCTGATAATGAGTACGAGATTAGTACGATCTGTCAAATATTCCGGGAGCAACGAAGGAGCCTACTATAAAGTTTCAGATATCCGGACCCTAGGTATCCCACAAACTGAAAATGGGTTATTATACTACGGAGTGACCTTGATTCCCCGAGCTTGATGTTGGCAATATCTATGGGAGACTGATTGTCAGTTCAACTTGTCAAATCTGAATCGTGATTATCGGGCTCGAGAAGATGGCCAAACGGGACTCGCCAGACGAAAAGAGCGGCTTCAAGCAAATGTTCGGATGACGACCTGTGATGAATAGGCATTCTTGAATCTTCAGTTTCCACCTGGTTCCACTGGCTGCATAAGGATAGACTACTCGAAGTGTCAAAGATAAGACACAGCTCCGAATGTCTCTAGCCAAAGCATTGTACGCATGATGTATGATGTATTGTTGAATGTCCTTCGCAATTGGCATCTGAATGATGGGTTGCGAACTGATAACGCGAATGTTTGTACTGTGAAATTCCCTCTTTTGCCACATCACTCTTCTGGAATCAATGGAGACATCAGTCAAGATGTTGAACGAGATACTCGAGACTTACGGGAGGCGGAAAACACATCGTCTTCACAGAGGGTACCCTGGAAGTCGCGGAACAGGTTGCAAGTCAGCAAGTCAGCGGCAACAAATCTCGTCTGTCTCTTTCGTTGATACAATATTTCCAAAATTGCAGTGGGGACGGTAGCAGGACCAGTCAGAGCAGAAGGGGTGGAATATTCTAGCAGATTCTAGCGCAGCAGGCACTGATTTCCACTGGGGATCCCGGTTCTGAACGAAGGAGGATAGCCATGGCACAATGGTACTGTCGTCCGTTGGCGAAAGGTTGGGTTACTTCGAGGGGCGTACTGTCCTGTACATACTGTATTAGACTGGATTTGATATTTGCAGTATACTACGAGTGGCGCTAAGGAAGCATTGGGCGCCTAGTTTCGACACATCTTTTTCCTGTTCCTCGTCATCCTATAGATAACACAGATGTGAATGTAGTTCCTCTCCTCTCCTGCATTCGAGTTATTCGGCCATGAGTCTCGCATCATTTTCCAAGGAACTCCAAGCTTTCCTACGGAACTCGTAAACGGTTCTCCACCATGATTTGATTTTGATGGCACCTTTCCTGTGTTTTTTGGGTGCGTTTCGAACCACTTTATTCTCACTAGTGATTTAATTTTGGAATAGATCTGCTCATTTTGCCATGACCTTGATCATTGAAGCGTTCTCGATTTATGCCAGATATCACTCTTTATTTATCATGACTACAATTATCGATGTATCATTAACCAATTCCATCCATAACCCTATACACTGCAGACTTGACTTTAAGCAGTATGGCTAGTACGAGACACGTGGCATGTCAAAGCTGACTGTCGCACTTAAGTTAACTTAGAACTATTCTGCTCGATTCCAATCTGATTTGAACCAGCTCTATCTAGTTGCAGCAAAAATGAATCCCGTACTTGACTCAATCGAATTCAAACCCTCCTCAAGTAAAACCATTGTCTCTTTATTCATTGGCTTGGAGCTCTCTGGCGCTATCGGGATGGCAGTCATCCTTTTCACTGCAATCTTTTCGCATCGCGTCAAGCGCTTGGCGACGTGGTATACGTTCTGCGCTTCTTGGACTATCTCGTGTCTTTCGTACTCCCTGCTTTTCTTTGCTGGTGAAATAAGCTCGCCCGAGCCGAGAAAATCAATCTGTGTTCTTCAAGCGGCATTGGTGTATTCTGTTCCTACTCTGTACGTTCATCGCAATGGGGTATTATTCAACCTAGAAACTCAATGGACACAACTCAGGACGGCTTCGAGCACCCTGGCTCTTCTCGTGCACGTATGACATCGCTATCAACCCCACTTGAATTTTCCATTAGCTGACGCACTCTGCTCTTCAGTCATGGTACAATGTTCACTTCGGCCTATCGAAACCTCCTCTAGAGTCAAATGCACACGTCATCATGACTGTAGGTCACCAATTGCCTTGTTTAGGACATTGCCCGGGTACCATCCAAACTCAATACTAATCAGATGCTCTCTACGCCATTTCTTCTGTGGATCTTACTGTTGATCGGCTTCCTCTCGGTGCGCATACCCTAATTTTACTCTTACCTCTTCTGATCAGGTACCATGTACATAGTTGGGTATCAAGAGCCCGTCGTTAGTGCATAACTTTGGTCTCTATTGCACCTTCATGCAAATTCTGCCGTGAGCAAACTTGGATGGAGCCTTTGAAATGTCAATAGTTGCTGAGACCCACTCTCTGCAGAGCCAAAATTTCATCCTTATTCGTTATCATAACCACGTTCTCTACTATCCCTATTCAAGGTGAATTTATGTGCATATATTCGCATGACCGATTTAAAATGTATTCATGGCCATTCTCATTTACTTTCAGTATCCCTGGGGATCTCGCTATGCAGGAACTTTGACCGTAGCACCAGCAGCAGCACAATATCTGTCCAAACTCTCAAGATGGTGGTTCGCGTGCTCACGTTCAGCTTCCTCATCCTCATTGGATTTGTGTACGTGTTGTCAATGAATTCATGCTTCCAAGTATTCCCCTGATAGTATCTCCAGTGAAGGACTTATACATCTTCTGACACTGTACCGTAACAGTGCAGTGGATATGATCATGGCTCTCTGTGAGATAAGTTTTTGAATCAACAGTTCTTGAACTCAAATCACCCCTAGTGCCCGTATCCGGTGTATTGATATTCGGGATTCAAAAAGTAAGTAGCCTTTTCTTGAACTTTGAATCTCGTACTATGCGCCTCATTCCAAGTAAGTCATATTGTGCTTAATGATGTCTTTAGGATCTTTTTCAATCGTGGCTTGCTTGGATTGGACTACCTTTTTGTTCTCGAAGGACGAAAATGGTAGATATTGCACACACTTCACCGACTTCAAAGAAATAAACCTGATCAGATCGGATCGAAAATCTTGTGTCTGTAATCTCCACACATCTGGGGCAATTCTTTTCCTTCGACTCCTCTAGCAATGATATTTTCCGTGCAACTACGATACTAATCAGACGAGCAGTTGCACTATCTGTAACAGTCTGGTCACGAAAGGCTCTGAGTATTGCACCCTGTACGAAAGTGCCGAAAGATGGCCCAAAACATACACACTGGAACATACTGAAAGCAGTATATACAGTCAATTGGGTATAGAGTAATACAGGGCTCGAAAATTCGTTCGAGCGCATCCGAACTTGAAAAACCCCAGTGCCTTTCGGAGATTAGTAGTTCAATATTGTCCCAGTCCAAGCATGTGAGACGCGGGCAAGATTCGAGCGATCTCAGTTACAAAGTGTTGGTCGTTACAATGTCACTGAGTCAGACACGCTGTGACATCCTCACGTGTCATAGTGACCCTCAGGCGCTTAAAGCCTTGCAGAGGTTACTTGGCGCGTAATTTTGCGTCGCACTCGGACGAGGGAGGGGAGGAAGACAAAACAGTCCTCAGGTGCGCTTACTACTATAGATTTTCTGGGAAATTCTCAAACTTGCGCCTCAGGCAAATTCGACATTTACTCACAGTTGGCTGGTTATGAAAAAGGACATCGAACTCCAGCCTCGACTCCAGTCATTACTTACGTCGAACGAACCTCCTTTTGACTCAGATGTACTTACCATCACTGAAATGCTCCGCGAGCGACTGGCTCACATCTTTGAGCTGGAGCAACAACTGGTTAAAATGCGTACAGAAGCACACGTGTACGAATCCCTTCTCTCAGGCATGCGAAGACTTCCACCGGAAATCTTGACTGAGATATTTGTACATTATACGGCTCCAATTAGGCAGCGCGACTATCGTCTTTCTATTTACTCTTGCTATCCTAGAGCAAATGCTCCACATCAATCATCCCCCATGGTCCTCAGTCATGTCTGCAGAAAATGGCGCCTTGTAGCACTATCTACTCCACTGTTGTGGACTGCAATCTCAATCCCTCATAGGACTCCTCTCGGATGTATCGGCTATGCTAATCTAGTCCAACGGTGTCTCACCAATTCCCGAGTATCACCATTATACATCACCCTTTCGGTTCTCAGCTCCGCTCAGATGCAATATCGTTCTCCTGCAGCCAAAGGTCTCAGGAATGGGGGTGCTTTAGAAACCCTGGAAAAGTTCATGCCGGAGATAAACAGATGGCGATATCTCCATTTCGATATCTTGACCAGCCAAACTATGCTATTGGAACGCAATTTCCCTCCTATACCACCGACTGGGGCGCCCAACATGTACAAAATATTCTTCCGCGCATTTTCAGCGGACTCGAACTCTCCTGAGGTCTCGTGGGCGTTGCAGCTCATACGCGCATCCCCCAACCTTCTTAAAATCACGTTCCTCGCACCGATATTGAATCTTGAGGCGGCGTCTTGGATACATTTACAGTACTTCGAATCGAGACGTGGAATGCGATTAAGCGATTTGTTTTTGATATTCATTGGATGTCCAGCTCTTCGAAGTTGTATTGCTTGCTTTGAGCTCGGGGAAGAAGGTCCTTCTCTCCCTTCGTTTGGGGAGTCAGACCCGCTTATTCAATCATCCCACTTGCACACACTGCAGCTTACCCATCTTCGGCATGCAGAACTGTTAGCAATATTGCAATGGCTCACGCTACCTTCCCTTACTGATCTTACCCTTGCTGGACACCATGTGTCGGATACATGGCCTGGCGAGCTCTTTCAATCTTTTCTCGTGAGATCTACATGCCAACTCAACACCTTGTCGTTATCCCGCTTTTCCTACTCGGACACCAATATTATGGATCATCTTCGACTTCCGAACATTCACGACACACTGGAACACTTGGAGCTCGACAAATGGAAGACCCCCATATCCCCAGAGCTGTTAAATTTTCTCACCTTCAGATTTACCTCCGACTCACCCGTCGACTTCTCGGCTCTTCCAAAACTGATTGATGTCACATTCGCTATTCATGCCATTGTTCAAGCTGTCCACTTGCGAGAGTTCTTTCTTTCTCGGTGGTATGAGCGTAGTCGCAATCATGCTCCCTTTCCGGTTGCAGCTTTACAAAGAATGTCCATTGTCCTTCTAGTTCCGTATTTGCCCAACGCGACGGTGTCTGGGGAACAGATACGGCGCGTATTCAGTAGAATCGAAGAGGCCGTTGACATCGACCTGGAGACTTGCGTGGTTGACGGTGGAACGGACTACCCGGAGATTGACAAACTGGGTGACTGGGATGAGATATGATTTCTATGGTTATCGAAAAATATAGTTCACTTCGATAATTATTAGTTATGTAGTTAGGTATTGCTGTTTCGATAGAGTAGCTGAAGCTGATATGGAATATAAACGGAACACCACACAGTGATTTACTGAAAATTTACTAGCTATAATGAGAGATCTGAGGCAGATTTTGATATACACATTTCTCTTTCAAAAGGCAATGATCAAATTTGTAGAGTACATATGAGTATGTACCAAGTAATAAATAAGTATGACACACAGTACATGATAAATGTGGTACCAGGACAAGGAGAGATAGTACATTCTGTAAGCAGGAGAACCCAATATAGTATCATAATAACATAGTAGAGGTGCAATGCGTAAAGAACATGGAGGATAGAAAAACATGAGCATCGTATAGAGGATTATTATGAAAAGTCGCAATCATCTAGGTAGATGGTTCCGGTGAGAAATGGGGAAAAGAAACATAGAAACAGAAAGCACGATCGAAGCTCAAGACTAACGCGGAACCGAAAAGAATGTATGAGATACACACAGATAGAGACAGATGAGAGAAATACAAGTATCCAGAAAAACAGCCGCGAGAACAGTGAACGTGGAATAAATCCTCACTTAGACCCCTTTTTTCCTCCGACCTTCCTTTTGACACCTCGCCCAGTATTGAGCTGTAAACTATTGCCGCGTTTTAATAGCAACTGTTCCTGCAGTTTCACAGCGCTATATTTGAGCACCTCTTCTTCTCTCGCTTTATGTGATTCGGAATAGTGGGCGAAAATCTCGGTAAAGGAGGGAGAAGAAGTTGGAAATGATTTCGGCTTAGTCAGGTTGGTGGTGGAGGATGCCCTAACGAGTCAAATGTAAGTTCAAAAGTGGACGAATGTAACAGGACTCCTACTAACCGGCATTCGCGACAAATGTATTCTCCTCCAATGGTTTCATATAACAGATCGATATGTTTGAACGATAGCTGCTTTATGGGCGCAGCACCCGGGCCAGAGGTGTTCTGATCAGTTTGATCCTGGCCATGACCATTGCTGATCGAGGGAGCAGTAGCCCAGGATTTCCAAGTCCCACTACCATTTGTGCCTATAGTACTTGGATACCAGCCGTCCGTCCCAGAGCGTCCAGGATACGAGTTGGAAGCATTCCTCCATCCGTCAGAACGAGCCATTTCGTTTGTGCGTTGTTTAGAAGTGTCAACGGGTTCGAAGAAAGGTTTCTTAGGGAGTCCTGGGTGAAGTTGTATGGGAGAGTCAACAGGTTTCATAGGAAGACCAGGGTAAGGTTGTACGGGATGTGCATGAGAAGGGGTGATGAGTATACGTCTTGAACTGGGTTTTGCGTTGGTTGGGGTATCAAGGTTTTCGTGTGGTGAATCAGTGGGAGGAGCGGTAGAGTGATGACTTCGATGGCTCTGTTCCACCGTCGACTTAGGGTTCGGTTGAGAAAGAGGGGCAGACGCGACGGGGGATGACGGTGATACGGGTGAAATAGACATCGGAACGGCTGATTGAGGTGGGGTGGATGATCGTTGAGATAATCTATGCATGCCGTTCATGTGAGAAGTGATCCCTTGAGTTTTCACAGATGGATAAGCATAGGAAGGGGTATGAAATTGCGGATAGGAGGGCTCGCCATATCTCTCCATGCGTCCGTCCCTCCGCCGTTCTACAAACATTCCATTACGACCCTCAAAATCCACAGGCGAAGCCACGACCTGACCATCCCTCATCACCTTCACCAGCTTGTGTGGTTGTGGATGTGAAAAGTCAATGTCCCGTGGATGGAGATGTTCCGATGCCAATGAGGAGAGATCGCGCCCATCATTGCCATTACCCTTCCGTTTGAGATGATTCATACTATTTCTGCTTAAATAACCGTTTGCAGTTCCAGAATCGTAGGGCGTGATATGAGTGCCGTGGAGACGAGGCGAACTATTTGGAGAGCTGGCGTATGTTCTACGGTGCTCGACCGAAGTTGCAAGCCAAGGGCGAGACGATGTCGATGACGAATCGAGAGGAACGGGAACACAGCCCCTTTGGCGCTGATCATAGTGACTATCATTGCCATACGGAGTGATGGTGAAGGGGGAAGGTGACAAGAGCCTATGAATTGAATCCGGTCGCTGAGGGTTTTCTACAATTCTAGCGCTTTCTCGTTCCTCGCCCTCTTCGACTTCGTCACTTAGATCTATTTTGGGCATTTCTTGGCGATCTTGACCCTCTGGTATCACGCCTATCTCCCTAGTTGCCGCCTCTGTTGTCAATTGCTTCCACTGAGTATGCAAAAGCGATGAATTCGACGAGGGAGACAGAGTGACCGCCGGTGGAGTCGACATCGGATTTCCCGAATCAGGATTACTGATGAATTTTAGATTGGTAGGCGGATTTTGGTCAAGAACACCCATGTCCAACCGAGGGGCACTTCTACTAGATCTTCCTGTCGTGGTTGTCTTTTGAGAGTCATCATGCCCTTGCGCGACGGTAGAAAGGCCACTCTCTAGCAGAACTGAAGCTGACGACGGGCGAGTAGATTCTGCCGCAGAATGTGGTCTGGAAGGAGCCTGCGAATATGACGTGGACGCAGGTCGTGAACGGAAAGTAGGAACTTGAAGTATAGATTCAAGGGCTTTTTCTTCGTTACCATACCCCAGGCTCGGACCTCTCGCACTAGTAGGTGAATCGAGATCCTGTCGCAAAAAGTCGGTCTTTTGGTATGGGTGCATATCAGACGTTGAAAGAGGCCTGTAAACATCCAAAGCTTGTTGCCACTCCTGCGTATCAGACCTTGGTAAAGGTCTGTACTCAGTGAAAGGAGAACGACTGTCTTTTCGCGCCATCGGTGTCATGACGAGCGTCACCGGCTCAACAGAAGGTAGTAATGGAGATGGAATTTTGGTAAAAGAAGTCACGATATCCGATTCATCTCTGATGGGCGACGGAGCTTTGGAACCTGCTAGCGATGGTGCTTTTGAACCCGTTTGGGACATCACCACAGACGGAGCATTGGACGACGGCCTCAGATAGGCTGAACGGTCATGTCCAGATTCTTGTTCACGATGAAGTGATCCAGAAAGGTCTTCCACAGACATGACCGACCTAGATCGACGATCTTGACTTTCGTTCTGAGGATCATTACGAGTTTCAGGGAATTGTCGACTTGTACTGGCAACGGGATGATCCACACGCCGTGGTGGACATGTACGCAATGTAGGGCGTACAGGAGGCGAAAATGGTTGCGGGGAGAGCATCGAAGGACCCGTTGGTGGAGGGGATATTGGCAAAACACTATCATCAGCATCAAAGTTCACAACGTCCTGACGATGAGGAGAGCGCCGTAGTTGGGGCGATGACGACCGGATAGGAGTAGAGACCTATAGCGTTGGTCAGTATTAAGCATGCATTGTCCACGTTCTCGGATGAAAATGGTAAGAACGAATAATAACTAGACCAGATAGAAAGAAAAACGAAGCGAGGGTTGAACTTACCTGAAACTCGCGCTGAGATTGTCCGAAGTCCGTCCTATTCTCTTCCGGTCCTGTCTCTTGAAATGTGTCCGGAGTCTCTTTGCGCACACCGTTCGTTGAATGTCTCTCCAGGTCATACACCTTTCCCCGAAGCTCTTCAACCTCCTTCTCCCTCTCCTTCCTCCCTTTCTTCTCTCTCTTCCTCGCCTCGTCAAGCTCAAACGCTCTCGCCCTCTCGCCCTTCAAGGATTCTTCCGCAATACCCAATTTAATACTTGCCTTTTCTTCTCGTTCGAGCAAGTCTTCGAATTCCCGTCGAAGAGCAGTGTACGTTGTTTGACAAGAGTCGTAGGTGGAACGGAGTTCAGTGTGCGTGATCTGAAGATCATTATGAGTGGCGAGGAGAGATGTATGGGTGGCTTGAAGCTGAGAGTGTGCATTGAGAAGGGTGTTGTATGATGCACTCAAAGACAGGTGTTCGTTCTGGAGTTTTTGTAGATGCTCTGAGTTAGATCGTGAATGATTTTGCGGATGCGAACCGGTAGCTAGAGCTGCGACCTGCACCTTAAGGTCATCACGCTCCCTCCGAATTCGGTCGACGAGATCATTCGACGCCTGTTCCGTATCGTGACTCTCATCCTCCTGACCCTCATATTTCCTCCTGCCCTCCTGAAGCTCTATTTGTGAATGAGCTACAGATTCAGGCACTTCTGGTCTTCTCAGACTCTCTGCCCTTCTCCTGCTCTCATCTATCTGATTTTCAAGATTTTTGGAGGTTAGTCGGTACATTTCCCGTTCCCTTCTAATTCTGTCAGCATCCCTCTGAAAGCTCTCCATCCGCAACTTGTACGCATCACTTTCCTTCCTGACTCCGTCAACATAATCGGCCCAAACCCTGATTTGACCTGCATGTGCTGTGTGCAGTTTTGCGACCTCAGAATCAACAGAGGTGAGGATGGTGTTCCAGGTATGCTCCAGAGTGCGCTGAGTGGTAGAAAGAATGGCCTGTGTGGCGGTCTGGGCAGTGGCGGCGGTAGAGTTTGACGACGTCGGATGAGCTGGGTGAGAAGGGTACGATGGTATCAAATGAAGTCCTTGCGAGAGTTGAGCAGTCGTGAGAGGGGGGGTGGGTACAAATGGTATTGAAGGCGTGGAGAGAGCATGTTGCGATTGTGCGCTGGAAGTAGGAGCGGGAGGTGCACGATGTGTTTGACGAGGAGACATATGAGGATGTGTCGCATGTGTCGCATGCTCAGAAGATCTTGCGGCATATCCTTCCGAAGGACCCAAACCTAAGAAATTGTGTGCGCCGACGGAGGGTGGAACACGATGCAAAGATACCGGTGAGATGTTTGCGCTTTGCGGTGAAGCCGTGAGACCGTTATGAATAATATGCGAGCCCGGTGCAGATCCTGATGCTCGCCTATGTTGCGTGAAATAACCTATGTTCATTGCATTCTGGAACCCGTTAAATGAGTTTGACGAACCCGAACTTCCGACAAGGTGTTTTCCGGAGCCTGATCCTGAACTACCACTAGCCGGTCCTACTAACACAGCCGGAGCGGTTGCTGGCGGGGGACCATGGAACGAATGTGGAGTGTTACGAACGACAGAAGCAGGTCCTGGTGGTACGTGTGGTATACCGGAACTTGTGGTTGGATTTTGAGGGGTGTCCGCTGGAATTCCTGTACTTTAGTGATGCCACTTATGAGCGGAAATGATGTATGGGACTTACTACTCTGATTTCGTGTCTGATTCTGGTTCGAGGAGTGGTTTTGGTGCGGTGGATGAGGACGAGATATAACGCCAGAAGCTGGAGTATAAGTAAACTCTGTGGGCGGAGCTGTGGGTGCCACTGAAGTAGCTGTTGCCGTTGGAGGACCTTGAGCCAGGTTGTGATTATGTCTCGGTATATTCGTGGCCTGTACGTGACTTGTATTCGCAGTAGTCAGAGGCGGCGAGATGGATACGATGCTCGGCGAGCTCGTCACCGACGCCGACGACGATGGCCGACTGCCTGGCCTCGGCGTTGAAGTTGGGTGTCCTGCAGGATGTGAAGGGCGTATTGGCAATCCGAAATGAGCAGATTGAGAGGGAAGCTGAGAGATTGACTTTGTGTTATTTCCATTATCGTAATTGAAGTTCAATTTCGGAAGATTGGTAGGAATATTACTTCGACTTTGAGAAGACTAAAGATATAGATAAGTAATTGAATGACAAAGGAATAGTGGTGGTTGTTGTACTCGCCTGAGGTGGCCTATTATCCTGGAATTCTTGGTCATACATGTCATACCTCAAGTTTTATTATCAGTGCGCGGCCAAAGCTCTCCGAACAGCATGAAGCTGAATGGACACCCGGTATAAGAATGAAAGCAGAAAGCAAAGTGGGTACAATCTGTCACACCGCCGCGTGACATTATTCCGTCGGGCGTTTTCCGCTACACGCTCATTCCGTCGTAAATACCTTCATCGTCGATCCAGCTGCACTTCACCTGCAACAGAGATTTTTATCCCTTGCGAAAATTCGATAATTATTCCCTCATTCTGCTCCATTTGATCTTCTTTTGATTCAATCAAATTATGCACAGCTATATGTAGTCTCCGACCATTACTTCTCAGACAGTAAAAATATATTCCTCAAGTCAGAGCAACAACTTTCAATCCAATCAAATAAGTAGCTCAGCAGCTGATTTTGGAGGGGCAATCTTCACTTTGATTACATATCCCAGGTTCTTGAATGCAGAGCGGCGCTCTCGAGCTGGAGAATTGCAGTTGGGCGGCGGAATGGGTTGGCACGGCATGTAGGTATCGATTCCATTCTTGTTAACCTGAATTTCTGAACCCATCGGACGAACCTGAGATGGACATTGGAATCGATGTACACAACGTTATATAAGATCACAAATGCGTAAACCCATCCTAACGAATACTCTGGGACATCCTGTTCTTCATCAGGTTCATTCGACAACAATGATGAAAAAGAACTTCATCACAAAATGCGTCTGCTCACGTCGAGCAACGGAAAAGAACTTGGTATCAATCACGGGGAGTCTAAGTCTATGTATCAAGGATCAGTACATGGAACGCAGAGTAGCAATGCAACCATACGGGAAAGATTTTTTTTCCTTTGTCATATATGAAGCCATGAACCCCTTTTTCACGTAGATAAATAGATCCCTCTCCACGGGGAGGGTCCTGTTTATCATAGAAATCTACAAGTTCAGCTATGCATTCTTCATTGTCGCGTCCGCCGCATTGCTTGAATGGACCTTTGAAAAAGTATCTTTTCTTGATCCCTGTATAATGATGAGTCTGTTCTGGATATTCAAATGCCATGTTTTGACTTCGGTCCTCTGTCCACTCCCAATTTTCCCTGGCTGCTCTCCTAATCAGAGCTTCGAGAAGATCTTTATCGCGTTGTTCAAACTCGAACCAATGTGATCCTTTGATTTTCCCCTTGTCGATGAATGAAACATGCACAACTTCACGCGGGTTCATGGGGGCAGGCGAGACAGATTCTGATTTTACGGTGGGCGATTCTTGCTTTACCGCCTGGGTACCAGGTTCTAATTTGATCTTTTTACTGGGAGGCTCCGAAGGATAGCCTTCATCGGAGCTCGCACGGGCCTGGTAGAATAATCAGACCAGTTTAATTACTTCATGAAGAGGTGAAAGCGGAACATACGTTGAATCGAGGTGCAGCATATACAGCAGAAAGAAGGAAAAAAGCGATAAAAGTCCAGACGGCGAAACGCATCACGAGTGAGCTGGAATGGTAATTGGAGAGAAAAACTCGAAAGGCAACAACCAAAAGCCTGCAGAAAAGGGAAAAAAAAAGAACGATAGAGAGACCGTTGATGTTTTGAAGCAGTAAAAAGAACAACAAAAGCGAAGTCGGGGTTCACTGACCAGCAGTGGTAGAAGGGAATAAGGGGAGATAGAATTCTCGCCTTTTATTTGATACCTTGCGACAATATCAGGACTACCGACGGGAGGAGCCGACGCCACCCCTTCATAGATTTTCCCTATACTTCGAGAAGCTCCGTTTTCGCCGCAAGATTTATCCCTGCTCGCTGACATTCTTTTTTTTTTTTTTTTTTTTGAATCCTGTTTATACACCGTTGTGTGGGAGCATATGGTAGTGTATACTCTACTGTAGGTATTATCTTAGTCTTTGAACTCTGGTAATGCGTATAGATTGTCACTAGGAATATGTATTGAGTATGTACAATACAGCTGAAGACTTATGTGTGTTTGACTGCGAGT